>CM041634.1:62167690-62184423 GCA_023333625.1 Bothriochloa decipiens
CGGCGGCCCCACCCCCGCGGCGACGCGAGGCCCCCCGACGGCGCGCGTCGTGGCGGCCGCGGCGGCCCCCGACGGCGCGCGGAGAGGCGCCTCGGCGGCGAGACGGCGGCGCGGCGGCCGGAGTCGATGAGCTCACGGGGCCCTATGGATGGGCTTGGCGGGCCCTGCCTTTTTTTATTTTTTTTCAGAAAGTCTTTGCCGAGTGCTTAGCTGGCACTCGGCAAAGACTCCTTTGCCGACCAATTCTTTGCCGAGTGGGCTTTGCCGAGAGCCGCACTCGGTAAAGCCTTTGCCGACGGCAAAGGTGCCTTTACCAAGTACGGCCGGCACTTGGCAAAGGCGACGGATCCAGTAGTTTATATCGCGCGCGCGTGACAACACTGCAGTACACATCAAGTGCAATGTAGTACTGTGTGCAACGGGCCGAACGGTTAGCCATCGCCGTCACCAAAGCCACAGGTGGATCAGATGTGGGCATTGCACAGGATCGGTTGGGATCCGATGCATGGGCCATGCAGGCATGCCGAGAGACGAGTAAGCACCGTACCTTTGGTGAGCATGCAGGCCAGCTTCCCTTTCCCTACGAGGAAACTAAACGAACTCCCATCAATGCATGCATGTGTGCACAGGCAACACGTAAGTACGACGATGATATCATCCAACACACACACACACACTATATACGTAGAAACGGGGACGGGACGGGATCCGGACGGACGACGACGACGACGACGTTCCATGATCGATATCTGCTGCCATATATATCTCTTGCGTTCTTTACAAGCATAATATATACTGTATGATATGATATGATCTACACACATCATATATATGCACGCATCACATCAGCGACGATATATATATGCGCGCTCTCCATCCGATCCGTTCCGTTCCGTGTGTACACTAGCTACTGCATGTAGTCCGATCCCCTTATTACGCACCGGCCTAGCTCGATCCATCCATCTGCTGCAGCTAGTCCGTCCCCTAAGCTAGGTAGCTAGTGGACCGATCCATACATGCGTCCCAGACTTGTCTTAGTTTCTGGACGAGACAGAGCCCGTTTTTAGCCCGCTGCCCGGTCCCCGCCACGTGCCAATCATCCGTCCACAAGTATCGGTGAATCCTACGTATATATTCAATCCTTATTATTATTAATAATAATTATATGTGCAACTTAACATCGTACTATCTCATCATTTGATCACTCTCATATGTATCTCGATCATCCACTAATGACTATGCGTCTAGCTCACCAGAGCATGCACACATCGCTGAAAGAACAATGTTGGAAAAAGTTTTGAAATAAATTAAGAAAATGTTAGCACCCACGTTAAATCAAAGAGACTTCAACTCAAATATCTATAGGGATCATCTAATAAGATGGTTATGATCGATCGATCCACTGCTTATTGCCTGATTAGAGTATATTAGACCTAATACACTCACCTGCAGCCAGAGCGTAGTGAGGCCGGCCGGCCATCGATCGATCGAGAGGTGCGTTGCGTTGCCGTGCGCGCGCAATATCTCCTGACCGACCTGTGCACCAGTGTACTGCGCTGGCCCCCCTGCCAAAAACAAAAACAAGTACCCATACACACCCATGCACACGAAACGTGTGGCCGGATCAAGATTCAAGAACGGAGCAGCAACCAGAAATAACACGCAGTGCAGGATGGGTAGTACAATATATATAATAAATAAATATATTGATTGATGGCACAGGATCCCATGATTGACCGCACGATCATATCTGTGCGTGCGACGTGCCTGCGTGCAATGTCAGCATGCAGCACATGACGGACCACTGCCAATAACCTCCGCAGAATCTCCGCGCGCACGGATTTTTTTGATTTTCCACCACTACCAGACACGTACCAGTTGCTTTCCATATCTCGATAATGGTGAAAAAGAGCAAAAACATACACTGTATATATACTACTCCACTTTTGTAATTTTCCAATATGGAATATTCCAAACTGTATTGCAATAGTACACGTTTGGATCCATCATTTTGCCCTTTGAATTTCAACTCAAATCAAAGGAAACAAGAGCGATACATGATCGAGGGGCAGGACGAGAGGGCGTGAGCCTAAATTAACTTTATTAAGCAGGATAATTAATTAGGCTGGGCTTCGACTCCTCTGTTTTTTACTGAAAAATGGCGTTCCTCCAAAAAAAAAAATGTTTGCCAGGGCTCCTCCCTAGTCCGCATGTGCCTCAAAACTTATATTTGTTCAAACGTTGAGTTTCATAATGTGGTCAGTAAGTTGTATACCACCCATGAAATGATCAAAGATGGAGCCCTACTACTTACTACAAGCTTGTTGTTGCAACTAACATGGTTTGGTACCATTTACAGTTTGTGGTCTAGAACCAAAAGCAATGCAGTGCAGTTTGTGGTGTGTGGGGCATACACGGACTATAAAGCCTGCACCCGTCACGTCTGCAGTGGACAGGGCCGGGCCGTACGTGGGCCACCAGCCAGCTGCATGCTGTCCAATCCCATCCATCCGTCCATTAGTGAGTCAATCGCGAGCGTCTATCCGTGTCCCTGTCAGTTAGTCATCACCTTCCAAAGGTCTTTCTGGCCAGCAGCTTAATTACTGTAGCCTAGCTTGCATTTGTTCAAAATTAAATGCATGTAATATAGTAGCACGAAATACAAATCATTATACTCCCTCCATCCAAATCATTACTCATTCAAACATTCTTGAAGAGTACCTCAAAGAATCTAAGGTTTGATTAAGATTACATAAAAATTATAAAAAAATCATGACATCAGATATGTACACTATGAAAAAAATTTATATAAATTTAGGTAATTTTTTTACTCTCTAAAAGAGTTGGGCTGATTTATAATTTAGAACGAAAATAGAGTATTATATGTCGTTCCTTCACAAGCCGGTTTGCAAATTGCAACAATATATATGCATATATGGCAGCATTATTGAAAGGGTCGTCGTCGTTGATGATCGGAGGCAAACGCGCAAGAAACAAGGCGAGCCCGAGGACGATCTCGTGGCCGTGTCCGATCCGGATCGCGAGGCCGTCCGTCAGCAAAACCGAAACGGCCGCGCTCGACCACGTACGTTGCACGCATCCTATCTTTATTTATTTTATTAAGCTAGCTAGCATTGTTTGTTTTCTTGCTCCTTGCTGTTCCTTCAGACTGAGAAGAAGTTTGATTGGATGCTTTCTTTTGTCTTTTTACTATATCTCGCTCTCAGCGCTCACTCACACTATACTGCATACCCCTATAATATATAGTCCCAGCTGAGAGAGAGAGAGAGAGAGCAACCATTCTCACCAGAGAGGTTCATATATGCAAAAGAATCAACTGATGGATGATAATAAGTTGAGTTTAAGCGAGAGTTGGCTCTGGGAGTTCAACCAACTCTTAAGGGTAGAGGGCGTTCACTTTGGCACGTTCCATCCATGATTTAGGCTTTCTAGAGCCGAAAGCCTCCGTGGGTGCTAAAAAAGTATTTCTCTTGGCCTCTCCGTCCGAGCGCGGGAAGGTCCTCCCTGAGTTGTCCCTCTTTTGTGTGGTCAAGGCTCGGGCAAACGAAGTTGCCACGACGGGTTGGGAAACACGTAGACGTAGTGGTGGAGGTAGGTGCCTTACTTATACGTCGAAGTGTGGGGCAGGTGAGGTGGATTGGAGGGGAGGCAACCAAGCGGACGGCCGGATCAGAGGGAGGCTGTCAAAGGAATAAGTGAACAATGGGGAAGGAAAAAAGATAAAGACACCATGTACATTTCATCCTTTTTTCTACTATGAGAAGCTATTTTACCAAATACTTTTATAGAGGAGTTGACCAGGGCCATAGAAAGATGTTCCAGTAAATGAGCCGGAGCTAGAGCAGATGTACACAGGATATTAACGACGACGTACGACAAGTCATCTACACTACTCTGCTCTAGGATCGAAAAAGTAACATATATATGCATGGAATTGAATACGTGCGCCTTGACCTATAGTAGCTGGAATGCTCGATCGACACAGATATACAGCTAGCAAGCACTTGTGATATACTCGGTCCTATAAAGCTAATAAGCACGCTCACACGCACAGTCGCGCCCGGGTGCCTTTGAAGTGAAAAAGGCCTTAGTTAGTAGGGCTAGCAGCAGGCTAATGCTTGAGAAGACAGGGCCGCGGCCGGCCGGTGCAGGCGCGGCAACTACTGAAGTGCAGAAATACATGCATGGATGCATGGCGAGAGCAGGCACTGCAATGAATAGCTCGATGGATCCATCAGCTGGCTTGCTTGCTGATATCCATGTGCATCTGTGTCGTCCTCATACTCGCTAGTCCGTGTCCGTGTCCGTGTCCAGTGGCGCGCGGTGGCTTTCCTCTCCTCCTCGATGGCTCGATCAGCTAGCTC
The DNA here is from genome assembly GCA_023333625.1 of Bothriochloa decipiens. NCBI lineage: Eukaryota > Viridiplantae > Streptophyta > Magnoliopsida > Poales > Poaceae > Bothriochloa > Bothriochloa decipiens. Next base: position 62,172,076 of record CM041634.1, read on the forward strand.
TTCTGTGCACGGTGTCTGCCATCATCGACGCGAGTCCGATCTGACCGACCGACCTCGACGGATCGGATAGATCAACCATTGATCGTCCCATCCAGCTGCTAGCATGTCTCACTGCTCAGCTGCTACACCTATATACTACTGTATGGGCTTTCTAGCAGTAGTAGCTGCTCTCGTTGTATCTGCAAAGGCTGGCTAGCTCGTTACCTACGTACGTACGTACTCCAGTACTACGTTGTTCTGTAACCGCAAATAGCGAGCAGACACAGACACACACACACGCAGTCGCAGAGCAGGCCTGCCCTCGCTGCCCAGAATATGTACGGCTAGCTATCGCTGCACCTGCAGTGTCCCTGCCCTGCATGCAGCACTAGTATACACTAGCTACGCGTCCCTTCTGATGGCTGATCGATGAACCTGATTGGCTCTCAAGACTTTGATGAAGGAGTGCGTCGCGGGACTGGGGAGACGATGCCGCGTGCAGAAATGTCCTGTCCTGTCCTGTCCACGTACCGCCCTGGATGCATGTGCATGTGCATGCATGCGACAGTTATTTTTCTCCACTTCAATTCGCTGCCATGGTTTACATGCTTGCCACCGGACAGACACACCCGAACTCCAATTATTTGCCTCATGGATCCATCAACTAAGTCTTGCTATAGCTATAGCTCCAACTCCATGCAATCACTCACGCATATTACAGCACCAACATGCCCGGCCCCAACTCTAGGATCTATCTCAAGATTCACAAATATATTAATATGAATCCTGCAGGGAACTGCGACACTTGAATTACCGTCATGTAAGAATATAATTTATTTAGGTTTTGGTAACTAGTCATGGCAACAATTTACATGGGCTAACCATTTTATTTATTTCAAAATTGCTAGTGGTGATTCGCCCATGTGGTTTAAAAGGATGACGGGAGTGGTGATCCTTGGACTCGCCTTGACGGGAGTAGGCTGTCGAGCAGCATAACCTCGTGAAAAAAAATTATTATGTCTACTTTGTCTCCCATGGATTGATGTCTACGTCGTTGTTTAAGTTTCTCTATTAGAATTGTTTAATTATAGGAGCTTGCTCGTTTGCCTTACTAGTTTGTAGCTTTTGCTCTAGCTTTTTTTTTTTTTATCTGGATGTGGGTGTGTGGGGTTTGGGGGGCTGGGGGCTCCTGTTAGACTAGGCTTGTGTAGTGCTTACTAGGGCCATCCTTGTGTCTAAAAAGTTTGCTAGTGTTGTGTCTGTAGAAATTTTAGTTGCCTATTTACCCCTCTCTAGTCATCCTACTAGTCCTTACACATGAGTAGAGACAGTTGAGTTCCTCTTACCCTAATTTATCAATTGCAAGTGATAGAATGATGGAAGGAGTCTAAACCTTAATTGTTGATAGGTGCTCGTTTTACTCAACATTAACAGAAAACCTTGTCTTGTTTGCTATCATGTGTCATGTTTGTATTCTCGCGTGAGATAGCTATTATGTGTTGTCTTGGGTGAGCATCTGAATGACCTATTGTTGTGTGGACAATGAACCAGCTTGTGAGTTAGCTCAAAGCTGGTTGTTTGGCTTCCTTAATCGAATTATTGATGGTCAAATTATTTCTTTCTAATAGATTGTTATATATTGCCTTTTTCAGTCATAATGTACTTGGCAATCCAAAGCTGATATTATATATTGCCTTTTATTGAAGATATAGTGAGATGCTTGCTTTTTGCATTTGTTTTGTACATTTCATTGTTGTATAAACAATGGTTTGTATATTTCTATTACTATCAACTTGGCTCATCATCTGAACCTAGAATACGAGCTCATTCATATTGCACCATAAAATCTTGCCTTTGTTTTTCTTTAAAGAGTAAATTACACCCACCATACAACAACTTGAAAGGTGGGTGCAGATTGGTCTAATAATTTATAGAATACTCAATTTAGTGCGACAAGTTGGCATGTTTGTGCATATTAGTCCAACAATTTATAAAATATCTAATTTAGTGCAACAACTACCCAACGTTACAATGATGATGTATTTCATCACATTATATAGCAAAGAGATGGTATATTCAGCTCGGAACAAATAACTTATAATTATGTACTCGTTGATATTCGCAATCGCAATGGTGTTATAGTTTTCTAAGACAACAATCTTTATTCTAAAATATAGAAAGATATATTCACATCGAAAATGAAAGATATTTTGTGTCTACATCCAAAATTAATTTAATCTAATTTTGACGTAACAGAAAATAATGTGTATGGAACATTGTGATTTTCACATAATAACAAACAATGTCTATGAAACATGGGAATCCTGATTTACGCATGTTTATATGTTTTAAGTATGCACAAAAGCAATAGTTTTTATTTAATTTAAAATTTGTAGCTAGTATTTTATCTTTTAATAATAAGTTAGAGACCTCAACTAATTCATTAGGGTATGTTTACACTATATGCTAATATTTTGTTATGAGTAGAATCCCTTGAAAATTTATTTTATATTTCAAGCTATTTTGGCTTTTATTACTTTTTTAAAAATATATGCGCAATGATAACATGAAAAAACTAAAAAGTAAATGTGAGAAAATACAAGAAAATATTGTAAAATCAATTTGAAAAAGATGGCATAAACTAAAATTTATTTTGGTCATGGTATTAAGAGAAGAATCCTAAAATAACACAATACAAGCCAAATACATCGTATTTGTAACGTTTAGATCGTAGATGCACCAATTTGCTAAGTTGTTGCACTAAATCAAGCATTTTACAACTTGTTAGACCAATTTAAACCCACACGCAAAGTTGTTATAGTAAATTAAGCATTTTATAAGTGGTTGGACTAATTTGCACCTAGTGGCTAAGTTATTGTATATGCATGCAATTTACTCTTCTTTAAAATGTCATCTAATAATAAAGTACATCAACACTTTGTGTTCCTTTGTAACAAATAAAAGTTATGGACCGAGCAATACCAAAGATACTAAAATAATTATTGGCACCCAAGTTCCAAATTATAAGTTGCTTTGATTTTTTTACATAGATTTATATATCTGGAATAACTTAATCAGTCTAGATACATAGCAAATTCGATGTACCAAAACGCACAAAGTTGTCAAATCCTGGAATATTTGCAACTCAGGACTTCAGCTGAGGCTCTTGTAACCACACTCGACTACCTGCTCTTTCACCAATATTGTTTACTAACTCCGTCCACCACAATCATGTCATTAATTGTTCGAAGGACCACGAACAAGAATTTTACGTGTGATGGGCTGGCCAATGTACCCAGTCGCTTTATCTGTGTTTGTGTGATTGGAGATGGGCCATATAAATTGCATTGCTCGTCCAAGATGGGCTGGTAAAGAGGCAGGCCAATCTTTCCTCAAAAAAGGAAAAAAAAAATAAAAGAGGCAGGCCAATCATCAGCACATAAAAAGATTTGGAACGGGGGAATAGTATTTATTTAGATATATAATAACACATATATAATGATGATCCCATTCTCACTAGATAGCACACACAATTTAACAGACAATATCCCCTGAGCTGAGGATGGATCTACATACACACTGGGTAGGCAGCTGCTAGTATATACTACATCTACATACATACTAGTACATTACCACACAAACACGACACAAAATACTCGTATTATCACTAAACAACATCAGGATGCGCGTGCATGTTGAGATGTTGAACGGCGTATGGACACTAGCTAGCTAGTAGGCACAATATATAATAATCAATAGATGTAAAGTGTTTATATATAGCTAGATAGACATACACAGAGAGTAGCTAGAAAATGTTGGAGAGAATGGCCATGTCGATGTAAGGCGATGTGGGGTTCCATGAGACAGAGGACGACGTTGAGAGATCCGGAGATGGTGCCAGCGGCGGCGGCGGCGACGGCGACGAGGTGGTGCTGCTGCCGGTTATTGTGGTGGTGGTGACCCCCGTGCTGCTGCAGGGCCGCCGGACCAGAAGCGGCACCATGTCTTCCAGCAATCCGCCGTCGGTGATGTGCTGCTGCAGCTCCTCCTCGAAAAAGGAAGCAGACTGTTGGAACACATTATCGTCCAGATAGCACAGAGCTGCTGGTGGTGCTGGAGCCATGGCGGCAGCGTCCACCAGTGCGCCGGTACTGATGCCTTGATGGGCCGGGGCGTCAAAGTCCTCCAGCATGATGATGGACTGTGATGGTGGTGGGCCGCCGAGCTTGGGCTTTTTGGGCTGCGGCGGCGGCGGCTGGGGCTGAAGGAAGTGCGAGTAGGTGTAGTGCAGGTGGAGGCCCTCGTAGGTGACGACGAGCGTGTCTGCCTCCTCCGTCGATCGCTCCACCTGCTTCTTGGCGTTGCACCGAGGGTTCGTGCACCGGTAGTAGCTCCTGCACGTCGACCATCAATTCTCTAGACCTACCTTGTTACCTTAATTTGGATGCAAGTACGTCTGAATTCAATTGCATTATATTGGCAAAGCTAGCACATGCTCATGCGATACAAGTAGACAGACAGACAGATATATACTTGTAGCTAGGTGTTGGCTCGATTCATTGCATTGGCAAGCTAGCACACCAATGCAAGAGGATAGATGTTGTTGTCTTGGGAAATATATATATTTCAGTTGGGAAAGCTATCTAACTTGCATTGCTACCTAGGTAGGCCAGTGCACAGCTAGCAAGCACTGCCCTTTTTGGCTCATCACTGGCCGGACTAGTATACCTAGACCTAGCTAGCTAGCTCATTCATGCATGCATCAACCGTCGCCCCTCATCAAGATTTTTTTTTTAATTAATCGATCTCCTCTAGATCGCCAAATTAAATTAATTTCTACGTATTACATGCATACCTTGGGTTGGGGCTATTCTTGATGGATTTCTGGCCGTATTTCCTCCATTTGTACCCATCCTCTGCAAGGCCGTTCCCACACGTCTTGATCTTGACCGTGTACTTGTTCTCCATCTTGCTCAGCACCTTCTCCGGGGAGAAAACCCTACGTTTGCATTGTATACCATTCATTCATTCATTCATTCATGTATATATATACAGGATCATATCGTCGGATCGATTAATTAATAAGCTAGTACTAGGACTAGGAGAGCACGCACGCACATTTATGGAGGATATCTACTTTATGTGCTACTATTTGATATTTCCAAGTACTACTACTGCAGAAATTAAATACATATACACGAGTTCATACGACGACGGCGACGTACACTGGGCCGGCAGAGTTGTAGTTGCGAGCATCCACGGCGGCCGCCTGCAGGTCGCCGCCGGTGAAAGAGAGCGCGCTCTCTATGTCGCTGATGGTGGGTCCTGAGTAGACTGTGGAGATGAGCTTGTTGAGTATCGACTCCCGCCGGCGACGAGGCTCCTCCTCCTCCTCTTGCTCCTGCTGCTGCACCGGCGACGACGACACCGCCGCCTCATCGTCGACGAGCTCACTCATCATCATCAGCTCCTCCGTCGTCCCGAAATCGCTGCCGCTGTGCCAGCAGTACTTATTGCTCTCAGCAAGCGGCGGCACAGCGACTGATCCTTCCAGAAGCAGCTCCTCCTCCATGCCAGCCGATCGATTTGCCTGCCTGAGAAGGTTTCTGCTACTATGGCTGAGGCTGACCGGATGCCTGCCTGCCTATAGTGTCTAGCTAAGCTAGTAGCTACCTACACACACACACACACAGAGAGAGAGAGAGAGAGAGAGAGAGAGAGGGAGTACACTACTAGCAAGTTAGCATGAAAGAAGAAGCATTGCTTGGCCTCTCTCTCTCTCTCTCTCTGTGTGTGTCTTTTGTGATGTGTGATGATGATGTGTGTGCAGCTAGCTAGACTCACCAGGCCAACCCGCTCCAAGGGTGGGGTGTATATATATAACGATAACAATGCAACTTCTTCAACATCCATGATGCTATATATATATATATATACACTTACTCTGTGCAGAGAGAGAGAGAGACGTACTAGCTAGTGATATTTTCTTTTGAGAATGAGAAAACTACTGCATGCGCGCACGGTGAATATAATGTCGTCGATCATAATATATCTCAGTGGCCGGCGCAATCGTGCAGCCGGTAGATCTAGTTTCGTTCCCCACCTGACAAAATATGTTTTGGTCGCATTAGGAGTTGACCTTTTGGTTTTGGGTTAGCAATGCAAGCTAGCAGATGCATATATATGTGCTGGCTGTTGTCTGCCTGTAATGATGCATGGATCGCGATCGAGAAAAGGCAAAGGAAAGGACCAAAGGCAATTAATGGGGAATTGAGACGAAGCCAGGGGATACGACAAGGGGTTGACCTGACCTTGCCGATCGGGCAACAGCGTCTCATGTACTACCAGCGAGCTGTCCTGTCTTGTGTGGGCCGGGTCGTCGTCGTCCATATGCATGGCCTTTGCGCCTTGCCTGGCCATGCATCGATCACAGCCGTAAACTTCACTAGAGCAGCAGCATGCATGGGCGGCGCTGACCCAATCGACGTGTATATGCATGCATCGCGATCTGGATCCATCCATATCCACCTCGATCTGCCGTGCCGCAAGCATGAGAGTATCCCCTTGTTTAGTTCCCGGAGGCGGGAGGTGACGAATGGCACTGTACATAATAAATGCGTACTATAGTATTTTGTTTTTATTTGGTTAAAATTGTCTAAATTTTGACTAATTAGGCTCAAAACATTCGTCTCGCAAAGTACAATAAAACTATGTAATTAGTTTTTGATTTTATCTACATTTAGTACTCCATGTATTTATCGGTATTTTGATATGACGGAGAATAGGAATTCTGTATAGTGAAATTTAGGGCTGAATTTAAGGAACTAAACAAGGCCTATCATTGAGCATATACGGTCAGCATGTTGAGCATCGTGTAGTTGTTGGAAGATGCTTGCATGCATACTGATCCATACATGGAATCTAAGTAATACAAGACAAATTAAAAGCTAACGCAAAGTGCATTTGCAGGCGTTTCCTACTATGCATGCAAACATAGTGTATGCATGGGCGATTATGGATATGGAGGAGCGAGGACGACCACGCCGCCGTTCGTCGTCGTCCATACATATCCTGCTGTTAATTAGCTAGCTTTCGTTCAAGGCTTTTGTTTGCTCATGTCACATGCTGTCGATGCCATGCACGCACAAGCTATCGCTAGTACTAGTAGCTAGCCAAGGAAACATATATCGTCGTGCATACATGCCAAATTTTATCAGATGCCGAGCCGACGTGGCAGCCCTGGGCGGTGGCGTGCACGCACACGCGTGGACAGAGGGAGAGAGAGCCTGAGAGTCGGTAATGAGTATATTTATAATTTATAATCCTGGGAAAATTGGAACGCTAAACAAACTCTCGCTTTACCTACGGATTCTCCGTTTCCTATTTTATTTATTTCTAATTTTCTAATTTATTTATATAATGTGGCGATCTACGTCGACGGTGATATTCTGTTTTTTTTTTGTCTACATGACGTGGCGATCTCGGTAATTTGTCTACATGATGTGATGATCTCCATAAATTTTTTCGACCAAGCGCGATACCACATTTCCATTGCAAAAGCCTCGGAAATACAACAAGAGTTTAAAGTGTATCAGGAAGCAAAAGACAATGGAGATAGTCTAAGGCCGACAAAAATAACACTTCTGTTATCACCAAGCATGGTGAAAAAGCAACACTAACTGCTATAAAAGCATAAAACATCCCACTTTGAAAATGATGTGATCAGCCCTTCCTTTCATCAATATTGATTCTGGTGATTCTCATCATCTTGTGGAAGCTCTAGTGCCCGGGTCCCAGCTGCGCGCTTCTCTTGTTCAGCTAACACAGCCGCACAGGCAATCTTGATCATCATATAGACACCTTCGTTCAAAACATCTTTGTCGCCTTCCTTTAGTAATCATGCCCAAAACTTCATTAACGCTCCAGCATGTCATATAATTTCAATTGGACTATGTAATCTTTTTTCCTTCAAAATAAACTTTGTTTCTCATTTTCCAAATGGACCAGCAGATTGCTGCAATCCCACGGTCATAGTATTGCTCCCCATTGAGGACCGAGCTCCGCTCGGTTGGCTAGCTCAGATGGAGTTCGGGCAGCCCACCAACATTCGAGCCCCGGCCGACGCATAGTGCCTCACCAGGGGACATTTGTTCCCAACTTCTGTTGCCTCACAAGTGGACGAGCCACAATGGTTAGGGTGACGTGCCCGTCACGTTCGAAGTCTGGACGACTTCGGATACCTGTTCGTATAGGTGTCGGTCCAACTTGCGCACTAGGACGTGTGTGCGTGTATGTGATGGTGTGAGTTAGTGCGTGAGTTCAGATACTATAGCTTGTACTTAAAGAGTTGAGGCTCAAAAAAAGGTATTGCTCCCCATTGGGGATCCATTTGTACACCAAGCGCAGCTATGCTGGTAAGATCTAGGAATATTATCATCGCCCAGGCATGTGGTTATAGTAGCCCACACAACTCTGGCAACATAGAACAATTGCATAAGGAGTAGGAGAGGCCCCCCTGCCATTGTCTCTTGATCATATTGTCCTTAGTCAGGATGGCATTATGTAAATTTATTTTGGATAATATTTGGTAATTTTATTTTTATAATTAATAGATATTCTTTAAAATATTTCTAGTCTGATTTACCTCGTTGGACTTTCAACTTGTTTGGTTTATCCCCTCTGAGGTGACGCCAAGTCAATAAAAACACCATCAAGCACGTTTATATAGGGTGAAAAAAGCGAACGGTTGAAAGTTAAGGGGATTATATAGAAAAGCCAGTTCCGTTTTTTTTTTTTTGATACAACAGAAAAGCTGGTTTTGCAAACGATGGGTAATCGGGACGACGGCAATAATCCCACTATATAAAAGCCCAAACCCAATAAATATTGGATTCGGCCCATGCGAAACTGGAATGGAGCAGAGAAGTAAGTACGATGGGCCTTGGGCCCGGCGAGCAGCGGAATTGGCCCATGATCTATCCAACGGCTAGTCCACCAACCGACAAAGGGGACTAGTAGTGACCGTTGCTGCCTTGCCTGCCTGCGCTCCTCCAGTCAGAGTCATCACTAGTCCTCTCCTCCTTTCCCACCGCCGTCTCTTCTTCCCTTCCCTTCCCCTCCCTCCCCTCCCCTCCCCTCGATCGAGATCGAGATCGGGATCGAGAGATCCAAGGAGGGAGGAGGCCACGCGGCGGCGGAGGAAACCATCCACCATGGCGCTCGCGGCGCCGTCCTCGGACGCCAAGCCGCGCCTCAACGTGCCACCGGCCATGGCCGCCGCGCTCCGCCTCGACCCCGTGGGGCTGGGGCTAGGGGCGGGGCCCTCCACGCCGTCCCCCACCCACCGCCTCGCCGACCCTCCCAAGACGCCCTCCCCGTCCAAGACCACCTACAGCGACCGCTTCATCCCCTGCCGCTCCTCCTCCCGCCTCCACAACTTCGCGCTCCTCGACTCCCCTCTCTCCCCGGCCAAGGATGACACGCCCTACTCCCGCCTCCTCCGGGCCGAGCTCTTCGGCGCCGATTCGCCCAAACCCATCACCTCCACAGCGGCAGCATCCGCCTCCTCGCCCAACACCAACCTCTTCCGCTTCAAGAAAGACCACTCCGCGCCCAACTCCCCCTTCGCAAAGGCTGCCGCCGCTTCGCACCATGACTGCACCGCGGGGTCAGGAGACGCGCCGTCGCCGCAGAAGCCACCCAGGAAGGTCCCCAAGACGCCGCATAAGGTATTCATTTCCTCCTTGGCAATCCCACAAACACCTCGTGGGCAGCAGGCCGGGCAACTCATCAGATCAATTCTGCAGGTCCTCGACGCGCCCTCCCTGCAGGACGACTTCTACCTCAACCTCGTCGACTGGTCCTCGCAGAACGTGCTCGCCGTTGGCCTCGGCACCTGCGTCTACCTCTGGTCCGCCTCCAATAGCAAGGTACCTAGCTACTGTCTTCTCACAGCTACTGTATATACAAACAAACAACATTTGGATTTGGATTGGATGACACCACACCACCCCCTAATCAGATCAACCAAACCACATCCAGGTCACCAAGCTCTGCGATTTGGGGCCCACCGACAGCGTCTGCGCCGTGCACTGGTCACGGGAAGGCTCTTATCTTTCCATTGGCACCGGCCTTGGAGATGTCCAGGTTTGCCTTGCTTTCTCCATTACCATGCCGCTACTGTAGTGGCAATCAGTTTACAAACCTAGTACCAACTCTGATACCTCAACAGATTTGGGACAGTTCTCGCTGTAAACGGATTAGAAATATGGGAGGTCACCAGACACGGACTGGGGTATTAGCATGGAGCTCATGCATCTTGTCCTCAGGTAGCAGGGACAAGAACATATTGCAGCATGACATCCGTGTCCCCAGCGACTATATCAGCAAGTTTTGTGGTCATAGGTCAGAGGTGAGATTTCCATGACATAAATAGCCTCCTGGCAAATATTTCAATCACTGTGCAAAATAAAAATGCATCTTGTCTGAGGGTGTTTGATCTCAGACCTCTATGTGAACATAATTGTCAGGTTTGTGGACTCAAATGGTCGCATGACGACCGCGAGCTTGCCTCCGGTGGAAATGACAACCAGTTATTAGTGTGGAACCAACGATCGCAACAGCCAGTGTTGCGGTTGACAGAACATACAGCCGCTGTTAAAGCAATAGCGTGGTCACCACATCAGCAAGGACTCCTGGCATCAGGAGGTGGAACAGCTGATAGATGCATCAGGTTTTGGAACACGGCTAATGGAAATGTTCTCAACTCGATTGACACAGGCAGCCAGGCAAGTAGTAGTTCTGACCACTATTCATCTCTCTGCTGTGTGTTGGTGCTGCAGTGCTGATAATTTTGCTTTCTGTTACAGGTTTGCAACCTTGCCTGGTGTAAAAATGTGAATGAACTCGTGAGCACACATGGATATTCCCAAAATCAAATCATGGTCTGGAAATATCCATCCATGTCAAAGGTGAGCTTATATTTTGTGGGTCTAAGTACTTAGCATCTCCTGCATCCTTTGGATCCAATTATAGAATGACTTCCAACCTGTTCAACAGTCTTTCTCGGCTTGCTTCTGAAATATAATAATTTCTTTCTATGGGGAGATACATTAAATTATGAAATGCTTAAAACAGCAGTGAAACTTAAAGCAAGCGATGAAAATCTCCTGCATCCATTTGCTGTATAATACCATCCATAGCATGCTCAGTTCGACATCAGTTGATCAATAAGAACATTGTTATATAATTGTGCCCTTCTGATATGAGGCATCATTAGCCCTCCATGGTGTGACTCCCTATGCAAGTTATTAATTAGATTCTTCTTGGAACCATGCCAAATATGTAATGTAATTTTGTTTCTGTGGGCTGAGACATTGACTTCCGAGCAGCTGAAAACACAATAGAAATGTAGACTGGGCAATGAAAACCACTTGCTGTGCACCGTCCACAGGTTATGTGCTTCTTAATAAACAGTGTTTGTAGTGATATCATTTGTATGGCGTAACTTATACAGTTTACCAGGGCCAATATCTTTTGAGCCTAATTTCACTGACCATTGGGTTATTTTCGGGGGAAACAGGTTGCAACTCTAACCGGACATACGATGCGTGTGCTTTACCTTGCGTCATCGCCTGATGGACAGGTAAACCCGAATGCACTTAATTTGTGCATTGTACGATATCTACCTCGTCGGGGATAGCAAGCAGCTAAGATGGTGAGATGTAATTTGCAGACCATAGTAACTGGAGCAGGCGACGAAACTCTACGGTTCTGGAACATATTTCCATCAGTTAAAACACAGGTAGGCAATAGTTGGTAAGGTTGCGAATGGATTAATGGGAGTTGTGATATTGGGCTCTGGTGATAGTAACTCTAATAGAAATGTTTGCGCATTCAGACTCCTGTGCGTGATATTGGGCTCTGGTCATTCTCAAGAAGCCACATCCGGTGAGGAGCAGAGCAGGCCTGGAGGACAAGATCGGAGGCAAACAAGATGTTGTAGCGATACAGAGATGCTAGTTTAGAGTGATTTTTGTATATTGTGAGGCCTGGTAATTCATTGATTCTTTTTGTTGTTTGTTTATTACTGTATGTGCGTAAAAGACAGAGGAACTAAACTGTAAGTGACATAACTTAACCAGTTGGACTGTAACTCATCAATCAACCAGGGAAAAAACAACAACAAAATAACATGTACAAGGCCGTAACGATCAATTATACTTAAATACTTGACTTGTGTGGAGGTTGGCTCTTTGCATGTGTTGATGACTGACTGATGATCCCTTCAAGCTGAAGCATTGATTCTTTTTGATCTGTAAGAGTTTATGCATCCAGAGTATTTGACCTGTAACCTTTGCACTGATTCTA
>CM041634.1:62199423-62209812 GCA_023333625.1 Bothriochloa decipiens
TATGCACAATTCTCACTAAGGTATGAGCTATTGCTGATTGCAGAGCTAGCGTGCTGGTATTTGGGATATCTACTAGTAGTGTGCCAAGGCAAATAAGCTGAAGTGGAAATGTATTTTGATAAATAATAAATTATTATTAGAGAAGTTTTGAGCCTTGGCACATGGTGCATGTTGGGAAAAGTTGCGGGGCTATGCAGAATGCTAGGGAATAGAAGGCATTTGGCATTCCAGCAAGGTAATAAATTGCAAATGGCTAGGAAAAATAGGAATGTACCCGTGTAAGAAGAGGCTGTGCTTCTTCCATTATAGTTGCAACTTTTTCAGCCAACTTATAGCTTTTGCTAACGCCAATCTCCTCCATGTCTCTACCTAGACGGGTAAATATCCCCACCAATGCATCTAAGCTTACACCTTGCTGTCCTTTCATCCTCTCTTTGTCACAGAGAATCAAGCCTTCTTTGGTGCAGTCTGGGTCCAGTGGTCCTACTGAAGGTGCGGGGAGTGGATCCTTGGGTGTGATATCAATGAGTGTCTCCATTAGAAGACCAGACTGGTTGACCTCAACCACAGAATTGCGTGGTATGATGATTTTATCATCTTCAACCTGCAACGAAAGGACAGTTGAGCTTCGAGTTGATAATATACGGGAGAAACACAATAGTAATGCAGACTGACACGGGCACACGGCAATGATGAATGAATGGACGAACTATGAGAGAGAGAGACAAGAAAGGGTGACCTCGACGGTTGCATCGATGCTCCTGAGGGAGGAGTCGACCCGGACGACGGATCCGACGGTGACCCCTCGTATCCGGACGGGCGTGCCGACGCAGATGCCGCACGCCTGCGTGAACTCGAAGACGGTGTTGTACTTGCGGAAGCGGGAGCGGAGCTGGAACCCCCTGAGCCACGCGAGCGCGAGGGCGAGGAGGGCGGCCCCGGAGACCATGAAGAGGCCGACGCCGCCCTCCCAGACGCTGCGCTTGCCGAAGCCGTAGTCGCCGAGGGGCTGCAGGGTGCGGCGCCAGAGCGCGCGAGGCACCTCGATGAGAGGGTTGGTGCTGGAGTTTGCGTCGGGGTCCGCGGGCTCGGGCGCGGGCGCGGCGTCCCCGCCGGTGGCGACCAGCAGCAGCGCGGCGCGGCGGGGCTTGAGGACGGGGAAGGCGGCGCGCGGGTGAGGGTGCGGGCGGGGTGAGACGGGGACGAAGGGGGGAGAGAGGAGGAGGGATTTGGCCATGGAGGACGCCATCGGAGAAGACAACTCGGATCCTGCAAAATCAAATCAAGAGAGTGAGGGGGGGATTGGATTTGGATTTGGATGTGGATGATGATGACTCAATTGCAATTGCAAAGGCCCTTTGCCTGCTATCCTAATAATAAAGCGGTGGAAGCGGTTGCATCGTCTCCTTGGATGGGAAGCGCGGCGGCGGCGGCGGCGGAGGAGGAAGGAGAAGAGATGACTCCCTCAGTTGCCGGTGCGGAGGAAGACAAGCAGAGTGCGGTGCGCCCTGCACGAGAGGAGAGGGTGCGGGCGGTGCGCGGCACCGTCCCGTCGGACTCAAGTCCCGCACTGAGTCGGACCCATGGTGGCGCGCATCCAATGGTAATGTCACCAACCAAAGGAAGAACATGCAGCGGGGTGGTGGCGCAGTTGGCTAGCGCGTAGGTCTCATAGCTAAAATTGAGTTATCCTGAGGTCGAGAGTTCGAGCCTCTCTCACCCCAACCCTTTTTTTGTACCTTTTTACTGTGTGCATATAGTTATTCCAAGAGCCTCTCTCACCCCAACAATTTTTTTTTGTACTTTTTTTTTAGGAAATAGGGCACAAGAGGACTTTTCATATCAGCCACCTGGAAATAGGGCATCCTCTTATAATAATAAGAAATTGAAACGAGCTTTGGCATGTGATTCACTGCCATCTTAGGCCAGCCACCACGGCTACAGCATACACATAATTTGTTTGTTTAACCAAAGTCAGGGGAAAGTATCAATTATGATTGTTTGACAGGCTGGCAAAGGGCCCAAGGAATCAACACACCACTGGGAATATTGTTTTGCAATTGACACCTGCCCAGCATGCTTTACACATGCTTTGCCTGTCACATGTTACTTTCCTTCTCCATCACAAGTCCCCTCTCAATCTCAAAATTAAAGGATCTAGCTCCATCACTGCCACAATAGATAACTTCTCATTCTCAAACACTATCACCAGTTTACAATTACAAAATTCTTCAACTTCAATAAGCGTATACATTCTACAGTTACTATGCTGCAATCAACCACGCCTATCTCAGTTCATAGAGTACTAAAATGGGACAAAACTGTAGCACCAAAAAAAAAATCAATATATAGTGGGGTAACTTTGATTTTGTAATACTAACTCTCACTTTGTACGTGGTATATGCAGCAGATTCGCCGCTAGCATATCCATCTCTGCCGGAAAGAATCAAAACTAAAAACAAAAAAGAACTCTTACTTTCTTTGTCCTTTTCTTGTGTGCCTCAAAAAAAAAAAAAAAAAAAAAAAGAAACTGGCACTAACATGGCCTGTGGCTGTTAGTATCCACCTCCTATTTGACCTTATCTGTAAACTCCAAAACCTGTAAAGAGAGTCTCCATCGTTATGTATTGAATTAAACGGAGAAAAAAGCCTCTCGTTTCGCCATTTTCTGACAAAACAAAAATAGCCAGCAGCAAGCTGTTGCTTCTTCTGCTTAGTATTCTTATGTGTCCACTCCAAGGAATGTAAAATCAACAACTGAGAAGGGAGCGCCGCCTCCGCCTCTCAGATGACTTTGGCATCCTCTTCTTGTCAGCTTTGATTGGCATCGTCAGTAATCCTGCGGTCTCAAGCTCTAACTCGAGGGATGTTTTCAGCCTCTTGAGGTGTCCAATGCACAGTGTGTGATCAGAAGAGGTGCTGTGGAAGCCTACCTTGGTGATGGAATCTTTCCTCTCATACTTGGACTGCCATTTCGCTTGGAGATAAGGCAAGGATCTCCAGGGAGGAAGCGGCATAGAGTTTTGCTTCAGGGACCATTTTGCAGCATCTACCATCACATGCAAGAACTGCTTCAGTCGCGGAAGGGTGCCAACATAGACGACTGGGAGCGAATTCAACAGGGTGCCATAAGAATCAACGGCCCTGGCAATTTCAAAGTGGCTTCTGAAATCGATATCAACGATTAGACGCTCTGGGCCTGTAGTATCACCGTGCATTATGAAATCAATGTACTCATAGTCACCTGATTGGGGAAACCACAAACAGTTTAGCCTACAGCACTCTACTTAATTTGTACTAGAGAATATTAAGGAAGTGCTCTCTGCTCTGTGCTCTCAGTAGGATGTGCTCTCAAGTACCTCCAGGTATCTTGTCAAACCCCTGCCATTTGGATGTGCAAACTGCTGCATCATTTCCCGAGTATCTCAATAGCTCGACAAGCAAATGGCGGATGCAGCTGCCACCACATTGGCCTGTTTTGAAAGGCTGAAGCTGCAGCTCATGGATAGAGAAGAGTAGCGAGTGGACCATGGAGAGCAGCTCGTTTTCTTTCTCATCTCCACCCTGCTTCAACATCTAAAACAGGGTGCAGGGAGGGTAAGTTGAGGCAGGCATCCAAATGTAATAGCAATTTGTACGGCTGAAAGGACTGGTGGTGCTTGCATATTAAAGGGGCACGATGCAATGAAAGAAAACACAGGCCAACTGGCCACAAAGAGCTATTACCTCCTCTTCAAATTATAAGATGCTTTTAGATGCTTTTAGAGCAATTAAAGAAAACCTATGCATTACTTTTACTATGTATCTAGACACAGTGTATATCTAAATGCGTAGCAAACGTTTTGTACGTAGAAAAGGCAAAACATCTTATAATTTGAAACAGAGCGGTATTTGTTTTCTTGCAGCACAGGCAACAGCGGCATCTAAAAAAAATTGCAGCGAGGAGACCCTAAGATGATGATGCATAGGTTGGTTTTGAACTGATGGACATTAAGGTAAGGATACAGCCGAATTTTGGTAGGTGGCAAAATTCAGTTTATGATGATGATGACAGCACGTGGCTGTGGTGTGACAAACTAGAAACAGAATTGATTTGCAGCGTGATTGTCTACAGTAGTGTATCTATTTAGTAATAAATAAAGTAGTACTAATGTCAATTGAGCAATCAGTGTCACGCATGATTGCATGGCAGAGCTAAGGTGATGGATCCAGGCACGGAGGGGAAGAGGCGTACCAAGATGGTGTCGGCGAGGTGGGCGAGGTCGGAGAGACCGGATTCGCTGTCGCTGCTATTGCGGGAGTCTCCGGAGGCGGTGGCGGCCCCGTTCTCGAGGAAGTCGGTGACGAGCATGGCCAGGTCGCAGTCGCCGTCGTGGCTGTGGCTGCTGGCGAAGCCGTCGGCGGGCGCGGGGGCGGCGGTCCGCAGCCAGAGGTCGGGCACCGGCGAACCCCCTCGAGCGGCGACCCTCGCCGATGGCCTCCGGCGCGGCGCGACACCTGGCGGGGACGATAGGGCGAACTCCTTGGCGAGCAGCATCATGGATGGATGCCGATAGCTCTCCCTTGGGTTGCAATTAATTCTAATTCGGTTTAGAAGATGGGGGAGGGAATCGGGAATTTCTCTCTTGTCGCGGAAGGGAAGGAAGAAACGGGTTGGCTTGACGGGGCGGGGGCGGGGGCGGCGCGGCGAGGGGGAGGAAGAGGAGGGAGCCAGGCCACGAAGGACGGAAAGGGAATGCCGGCAAGGCAAGGAACAGGGAGTCCAAATTTAGGTTATGCAATGCAACAGCAAGGAACAGGTTGGATTTTGGAGGAGGCGAAAACCCAAAGAAAAAGTCCAACGCAACCCAGGGATGTCTTGCTCAATTTGCTCAACCCAGCGTTACAGTTCCGAATCCGCCTCCTTGTTTCAATTTATAAGGCGCTTTGATCTTTTCTATATATATTTTATTATATATCTATACATAATAATATATCTATATATATAGTAAAATATATGTACTAAAAATATCAAAACGATTTATAGAGAGTATATATTTATATATCAATGAATAAAAAACGTATATTCAAATAATATAATAGTATGTGCGGAGCTAAACTTTGGAAGTACTCGTTCGGTTTTAATTTATAGTTTGTTTAATTTTTCTATCTAATAAATTTGACAATTTGTTTTATTCAAAAAAATTATATAAATATAGTTAAATTTAAGTTATTCATAAAAATTATTAATAAAAAAATCACAACAAAAAAATAATATTTTGTCTAATTTTTTAAATAAGACGAATGGTTAAACTTAGAGTTAAAAAATTAAACGAACTATATTTAAAATCAAGGGAGTAACATTTTTAATTATATAACATAATACATCAAATTAAAAAGTAAATAAATCCCTTGGATCCGGTCATCAGATCTGTCTGCGTTCTTGTTTCCTTCTCGTTGCTTCTACTTGTTAACCAGCACCTATCCGATCCCCATGTGCCCTCTCGTTTTCTTAATTTCATGGTGCTCAAGACACCCGGCCTACATATGATACTGAATCTTAATTAATTACTCATTCTTGCTTCCCAATTCTTCAAGTTCTACTTAGGTGTTTGGGTCATCAACACAAGAGCATCTCCATGAGATGTTCTAAATATCTACCTATAGTCCAGTTTAGATGGATACATGTGGGTATCTATTTCAGTCTTCTGTGTTTCCGTGGATGGAATGGGACTTAGTTTAATTTTACTCCAATTCACTTCAAAGCAGGTAGATTGAGATGAATACATAGTTACATACACATTCAAACAAAATCTTAAGGGTCCGTTTGGATGTCTCTATTGAGGCCATGGCATTGGAATTGGAACTAGCAGATTCGAATTCCACATGTTTGGATGGCTACGACATTGGAGTTTGGAAACCAGACTCATTTCCACGTGGCATTGGCTTCACCTAGCGTGAGCCCAAAACGATACCGA
The DNA here is from genome assembly GCA_023333625.1 of Bothriochloa decipiens. Classification (NCBI taxonomy): domain Eukaryota; kingdom Viridiplantae; phylum Streptophyta; class Magnoliopsida; order Poales; family Poaceae; genus Bothriochloa; species Bothriochloa decipiens. Next base: position 62,205,381 of record CM041634.1, read on the forward strand.
GCCCAGACCCTCGGTATTTGCTGGAATCGCTTCCGCCCCTCTCGTCGTCTCCAAACTCCAGCCGCTAGTCTTCTCCAAGCCCCGCGCCGGCCCTCCGTCCCCTCGCAGTCCTCCTCGCTGGAGCTGCACCAACCCCTCGCGCGCCCCCGGCCTCCGCACCACTCTTTGGGCCCCACCACTCCACCCGCGGGTGCCCCAGCGAGCTTCCCGCCGCCATCCCCTTCCTCGCTTGCTCCCGCCACCGTTCTCATCGCGGGTTCCTGTTCCTCTTCCCCATGGCCGGCAGAGCGAGCTCCTCTTCTTCTTCCCCATGGCTGGCGGTGCGGGCTCCTCTTCCTCCTCCATGACCGGCGGCGCATTTCGTCTTCCCCATGTCCGGCGACGCGAGGTCCTCTTCCCCCCATGTCCGGCGGCGCGAGCTCCTCTTCGTCTTCCCTATGGACGGCAGTGCGAGGTCCTCTTCCTTCCCCATGGTCGGCGGCGCGAGCTCCTCTTCTTCTTTCCCATGGCTTGCGGAGCGAGCTCCTCTTCCTCCTCCCATGGCGGGAGCGAGCTCCTCTTCCTCCTCCCATGGCCGGCGGCCCGAGATCTACCATGGCGAGCGGCGGCGCGAGCACACGCAAGGTCGCGTGACACGGGCGCCGGTGTGAACTCACGAGAGGAAGCGGCGACGCGATCACCTCCTTGCGAGTTCTTCCTCTTTCCGATTCCAAATATCCTCTATATCCAAACGTGATTTGGTATTTGCCAAGTGACTGGATTCCAACTTGCAATTTGGTGGACATCCAAACATGTGATTTGGTATTCTGGTCTATTTCTAAAGCCAAGCTGATTTGGTATTGAAACCAATTCAATGCCAAGCTCTCCAATATCGACATCCAAACGCAGCTTAAGTTTTTCTGTGCAAACTACGAGGAAAGAGGACCCTCACCTGGAATTCATATTAATCAAAATTCATAGTGGCAGATATACGCCAAGGCCCACTTGGGCCATGGTCCTAGGCACGACCGTTCTTTTTCACACTGTATCTACTGTAGATTAAAGGCTTGAGTCCTTTCATATATTAATCAAAGTTCACAGTGGCGGATGTGGGCCAAGGGCCACTTGGGCCATGGTCCTAAGCATGGGTTGTTCTTTTCCACACTATAGATATTATAACTTAAAGGCTCAGGTCCAGTTAGCTTCCATTAGCCTATTAAGGTCCAAGCAGCAGGCATCAGCTGGACTAGCTCCACCGCTCAGGAGGCCGGAGACACACGGAGCACGGGGATACAGGAGCAGAGTGTTTCCATCCATTAGATACAGAAGCCGACCAACTACAAAGACACTGTCAAAAGCGTCGACATTTCAAGACTAAGTGCTTTTTCCATGTAACGAGGTCTTCACCAAGTGACGATGATCTTTGTCATGGACGTGTGATCACCACGAAACAAGTCTCCATTTCAAGCATCCTAGGGACGCCACAAGCGCGGCTGCTGCGGTATCTAATTTTTTTCCTGATTTGTGGGGCCTTCATTGCGCATGTTATATTTAATAATTTTTTTTAGAAAGAGTAATCAAATTAAACAGTACACGGTGGTAGTGGACAGAGCAGAGCTGGTGGATAGATGGAAGCTAGTGGATAGATGGACATTTCGTTGCATATATACTTTCTCCGTCTCAAAATAAGTGTCATTCTCGCTTTTCGAAAAACAACTGCCGAGAATTATATATTAAAATATAAAATATTTATGTTAAGTAATTAGTATTATTAAAAAAATATTTTTGTTTAGTTTTTTAATAAATTTATTTAAAATATAAATATTACATGTATTTTCTATAATTTAAGTTAAATTTATGACACGAAAGCCTAAATTAACACTTATTTTGGACTGAGGTAGTATTTTCGTCAACAGGCACGCAGCTTGATAGCGGCTCGTTTTCTTGCCTGCCTGGCTCTGGCTCTCGATCCCCTGTACAGTACGTCGCCGGCCAGCAGATCGGACACCGCACATGACTGGAGAGACAAAAGTCAAAAGGTCCCACCGAGTGATGACGGTCACGGGCTCGTACAGCAAGTCAGCAGCAACCGGCGAGACGAGGGAACAGAACAGGGCGACGACTCATACGTGTAGGGTTCACACGCACACATCCCTTCACACTCGCTACACTAGACCCGACTGCCTGCTAGTGTAGGATCGTCAACTCTCCCACTATTCCAGTGGGCATTAAGACAGCAAAAAAAAAAGACAACACATTCCAAAATTGACGAAGTTACCACGTTCTTGATGTCAAATTTCGAATAATTCATGAAAAATTTGAGCATCTGTGCTGAGCCATGAGTGTTCATCAAATAAAACCAAACGAGTTATTTATCACTTATAGTCAGTCATTTAACAATATTTTGCTCTCACAACAAATTAATATTAGCTAGAAACGATCCAACGAACTGGGCTCAACTGATGGATCTAAATGGTACAGTAGTTTCTGTCTATATATTAAAAAAAATGAAAAGAAAGAAAAATTATATACTATTGGTACGTACCGTGTGTAGTCTCTCTTTGAATTGCCCGCCTTTTACTAGTGCGTAGCGTACCCTGATGACTGGGGTGTGGGGTGGTGGAAAAAAATAAATAAAGCAGTAAAACTTTGATGGCTCAATTTATTTATTTATTGTTTTTGGGTGGATGGAGTACTCGCTCCGTCCTGTCCTGTAGTACGTACCACTAGTATATCACGTACTTTCTTGGTAATTCGTCTCACGAAGAGTGACGTTTTCTTTAGTATTAGACTTCATATTTGACCATCCGTCTTATTTAAAAAATTTATATAAATAATAAAATAAATTAATTAATATTTAAATATTTTTATTAATAAAATAAGTCATAATAAAATAAATTATATTTATATAAAAATTTTGAATAATACGAATGATATGGCACGGAGTACTCCATACGAGAATACAGAAGAGAGCGAGTCCGATCTGGCACTGCCAAACAGACGGCGGGGTCCACCTGGCAGCGAGTGCACACTTGGTATAAAGAAGGAGACGGACGGGAAGTGAACGCTCACCTCACTTTGTCTGTCACCTGCTTCTTGCCTCCTCCCTCCTTTCCTGATCCTGCCTGCACACTTGCCACCATTAATATTAATATGCCACCCGGCCAGCAGCTCTGCCTCTGCCTGAACCCCGTGATGCTTGCTTAGCTTGCAGCATTATCGATCCCTCCCATTAGCTTGGGGACTCCGACAGATCGATTGATCATCGCCATGGGCAACTGCTGGGGAACCAAGATTATTAGTTCCCACAACGCCTCCTCCCCTTCTTCACCAGGTACTAAGTAGGAGTAGCACAGCAGTCAATATTGCAAACTGATGGATCGAATGCCATGCCTGTCTCTGTCTGAATAATCTCTTAATATAAATGCTTGCATTGCATGCAGCAGGTTCTAATAATAAGCAGCGTGCGGCAAGACGAGGAGGACGAAAGGCAGGAGGCGGTTTGACTCCGAGCGCATCGCAGTCGCAGCATTCTCATTCCAGGAGCAGCCGTGTCTCCGCGGCGGCGTCCCTACCCAATTCCAGTTCCAATTCCAATTCCAATCCGGCAACCCCTCGTAGCGAGGGCGAGATTCTGCAGTCCGCCAATGTGAGGACTAGGAGCTTCACCTTCAACGAGCTGAGGACCTCCACCCGCAACTTCCGCCCCGACAGCGTCCTCGGCGAGGGAGGCTTCGGCTCCGTCTTCAAAGGCTGGATCGACGACAACACCTTCGCCCCGACCAGGCCCGGCACAGGGATGGTCATCGCGGTCAAGAAGCTCAACCAGGAAGGATTCCAGGGACACAGGGAGTGGCTGGTATGTACGTCAGTGCCTGTGCCTGCCTGCTACATACCTTATTCTGCTTCTCATCATCATCATCATCTTCACTGATCGAACCTTCCACGCATGCATTTCCAGGCTGAAGTGAACTACCTGGGCCAGTTGTCGCACCCCAATCTCGTAAAGCTCGTAGGTTACTGCCTCGAAGATGAGCAGCGCCTCCTCGTCTACGAGTTCATGCCGCGAGGGAGCTTGGAGAACCACCTTTTCAGGAGTAAGCAGCAGCTTGCTTCAGTTTGTGTACCAACCAATCCATGCAACTGATCGAACAGCTGATCCATGGATCCTCCATTTATTTAATTGTTTCATACATCAATCATCAGGGGGCTCAAATTTTCAGCCGCTCTCCTGGAACCTTAGAATGAAAGTTGCGCTGGGAGCAGCAAAGGGCCTTGCGTTCCTGCACAGCGACAAGGCCAAAGTTATCTACCGCGATTTCAAGACATCTAACGTTCTCCTAGATTCGGTATGGTAGTAATACGTCCGATCAATCCTCTAGCTAGTCTCCATTATTATTATTATTATTATTATTATTATTATTATTATTATTATTATTATTATTATTATTAT
>CM041634.1:62220629-62240636 GCA_023333625.1 Bothriochloa decipiens
AGCTCTGCAATCAGCAATAGCTCATACCTTAGTGAGAATTGTGCATACTTTAGTGAGGCTTGAACTCGACTGCTGAAATGTTGCACAACACGTCCACTATGCAGCATAACTTCCCGTGCTGGCATGTTTACTTGCCTCTGCTTTATTATGAGTTATGGCCAGGAGGAGGGGACCTCCACTTAGTCGGAGTGTGGTGTTAGGTTCTTCCTTCTTTTTTTTCAGTGGGTCGGGGGAGCGTTTGGTTAGGTTATTCTTCCTTTTATGTTGCTGCCTCTGTAAATTAAAACAATGGGTGGAGTGCTGTTCTTCCTCCAGACAGTATCTGTATTTATTCTGTTTGTAAAATATGGTTAGAATTGTGTTGGAAGCTACTTGTGCTGTTGAATATGATATGCATGTAATTAAACGGTAGCTGCGGTGGAACAGATTGAGGCCTTAGCTGAAGAAATGCAACCTTTGCTCTCTGAGGTTCGTGATAGTGATCTGCTGAAGGATGTGGAGACTATAGCTAAAGGCCTGGCTGATGCGTCTGGTGATCTAAGGTACCACTGGAAAGCACTCCTGCGATGTAGCATATGATCTTTATACATGAAGCATCTTGCTTTTGCTCCCTTTTGTGGAATACTTACATTACATATGATGTAGTGACTAGTGAGGCCTGCCAGTAACCAGTGATGAACTGGCAATGATTTGATATTTTTTATGCACAGCAGAACAACAAGTCCGACTTGTGCTGTAATAAGGGCAGTATAATGATAGGTTAAGCGCAGTAATGTTGTTCTAGACCCTTTTTAACTTTTCCTTATGCTGACTTGCAGAAGGCTGAAGTCGTCCATGCTTACCCCAGAGAATGCAGATCTTATTAAGCAGTCTATTTTCACCCTTATATTTACCCTGAAGAACATTGAGGTATGTCCTTGTCACTTTACCCTGCATCTTGCAGTATCTGTTTCTCGAACTGAACGGCATGGGCTTACTGTGGTTAAATGTTAATTCAGAGTATCAGCTCGGACATCTCTGGGTTCACGGGTGATGAGACAACAAGGCGGAATATCAAGCTTCTGATCAAGTCTCTAAGCAGGCTATTGTGATTGGCTTTTCAACACGGAGAAAGAATGATGGATTGCTTTGCCTTGCTTTGCTTGAGACGGGGAGTTGCTGGTAGAGTAGGGTGGCAGGAGTAGCTAATTAATTAATTAATTAATGTTCCACAAGGTTTTGGTTATTCTGGTTCCAAGTTTTTTGAGAATTCTTGAACAATCTAAAAACTCGATCGATTGGTCGGTCAAACACGAAAAGAGCAGGCATGAGGAGAGAGATGGATCTCCCTCCTTGTTGAGCTGTTGTAAGTAGGTCCATTTTTTCGGTTGTACGTGAGCTGATGGATCGCCCTTGTTGGCTGAGCAAATGTGCAACCAAGTTAAGAAATACTAGACGAGTATTCTTCTTCTTTTTTTTTTCTATTCTCCCTTTTGTTTTGGTTGTTGCAAATGATTGAAGCTTATGACGAGACGAGGCCGTATAGGCAAGTACTCAATGGCTTGCTTTGGTGACTGGGAGCGATGAATGAATATATAATGTTCCATTGACACGCAGATGCAGCATAGCCTGGAATGAATGAAGAACTGGTCGTCTGGATCTGGGTCATGTATGGTCAGTGATCTGGACTCTGGGATAGAATAGACAAACAAGATGAGATCCACATATCCGGCCTGGTCTAGGGGCCATCACCACTCGTTCATACCACTGCAATGCATACTACTACTACTACTACTACTTATATAATAGGAAGGAGGAAGCAGGGAAGGAGCAGGTCAGGAGGACTGATCGATCACCATAACAGCAGGGCCACCCACATAACCACATGATGCCTCACGGCGGCTTCTCCGGTAGTCTGACGTCACCCAAATTCGACTTTGCTGTGGACATGGGCCATCCTTTCCTCAACCGCACCGTCGACGGCTTCATCAGGATCGGCGCCGTATGTTACATTGCATCTTTTTTTTTTTTTATAATTGAATTGCATTGCATTGCATGCATTCAGTATATATCCATCCATAATCTAGACTAGATTGCTAATCTTCCATGTCAGTCACGAGTACATATATTGCACGTTGGTGGTTGCAAGGTGGCCGCCGAGGAAGCCTTCGAGTGCCTCCAAAGGGGTTAGTCTGATGCTGATGCCTGCTCCCGCCCATCATTTCTGTATTTATTACATACATAAAAAAAAGAATCTTTACTAAGGTCTAAGAATTACCTTACATGTGTTAATTGCAGGAAAGAAATAAAACTACATATATTCTTCTACTTGTTAATTAATAAATAACAAATTATCCAACACTTTCATTAGTATGCAAAAATTAAAATAGCGGCTTTTATTAAGACATACGTACGTATCAGTTTTTTTATTAGTAGTAGTAATAATAATATATACACACATACTACACTTGTCCGCTGGACAGCTCATTCGTTCCGCATGCATGCAGGGGACGTTTCCAAGCACAAAGTCGAGCACGCTGTAAGACGTGAGACACTTGTACTACAATACTGTATTATATTTCATTCCATCCCCCGTCCTTTTGTCAATTATATACATGATTAAGTTCACTTTTGGCCTCTCAACTATTGAGTTGGTCTAATTTCCACCCTCAACTATAAAACCGTCTAATTTTTACCTTTAACTATCAAAACCGTTCATTTTTAACACCTGGGCACCGGTGTGGGTGGTTTTATCCATTTAGAGCGGTTTCGCCATGTGGGGCCCACGCATCAGGAACTAACTCTCTCTCCTTCACGGCAGCGCCGCACGCTGCCTGCGATGCTCCAGTTGTTCGGCCGCCGCACCAACGCCCTCCGCTCGGACCTCCCCGTTGCCGCCTGCTACTGCCGGCCCCGGACGCCGAGCTGCTTGGTTTCGCCCAAGCCGGCGGCGGACGTGGCGCCCCGTTGCGCCCACATCTGAGCTCACTCATGGAACCAGACGGATGGCCGCGCGTTCTGGCGAACAGGGACAACGGCGACCGAAAAGAAGATGCGGATGACCACCAAAGCCTTACGTAGATTACAACAGTGTGGATGGTTAAGCCGGAGGAAGACCGAGCAGAGCCGGCCACGTGCGAGCGGCTGGGCGGCGGCTCTCCGGAGCTTGGCACGCTTGCGTCAGCTAGATGCCGGCGATGCCTCCGGCCAAATTGTGAAGAGCAACGACACAGGGAGGTCAAGATAAACTCAGAGATGCAAGGAATTGAATCGAAAGCGACTACTCGAGCCCTGCCCCAAGCCACAAACTGCCACGGAGACAAACGGATCGGCGGCCACGAAAATCCGAAATTGACTAGCAGTTGTGCTCTATTGACGCTCGATGTGGTGTGAGAGATGAGACAACTCCCAAAGCTAGCTATAGGTGTGATGAATTGGCTGGAGAGGCTCTGCGGCTCGCGAATTTTGAAGAAAAGCAATAGAGTACTTGCCGGACCGGCGGCAATGAAGGCGGCGCATCCCAACCGCGGTCGTGAGCTTCGACGACGCCGAGCCCGCGAACACCGGCGAGTCCACTATTGCCCGCCCCAGCCGCGCCTAGAGAGGCCGCTATGTCCGGCCGTGGGGGCTCCAACCGGCCGCGCTCGAAGAGGCCGACGCGTGCCTCGCCTCGCGCCTCAACTCTTTCCTCGCGCCCGTGGCCAGGGAGCCTGCACGCGGCCGCAGCTGGGGGAGCCCGCGCGGGGCGGCGGACCTCGCGCCCGCGCCCGCGCCCGGGGAGCCCGCGCGCGGCGGCGGTGGACCTCGTGCTCGCGGTCAAGGAACCCCCGCACGGCGGCGGTGGCGCGACGACGGAGGTGGTAGCCGCCGTGGGCTGCGGCGCAGGGAGGGGGTAGTCGCCGGAGCCTGCTCGCCACTGGTGACGGGAGGAAAGAGTGGGGCTAGCGTGGAGACGGAGAGGGAGATGATGAGTGGCTGATGCGCGGGCCTCACATGGTCAAAACCACTTTGCCCCGTCCAGGTGCCAAAAGTGAACAATTTTGAGAGTTGGAGTACCGATACTAGACGGTTTTATAGTTAGGAGTATGAATTAGACCGACGCGATAGTTAAGGGGTAAAAACTGGACTTAATTCTTATATATATCATGCTACTTAATTACCTCTAATATCTGTGCAGCCGAAGAAAATGTGCAATGAAGGCGCGTACTGGGGTATGCTAGCACTAGCACATCATATCCATCATTTTAGCACATCGTCCACCTATTGTCCTATATATTAGTCACTACATACCCAATGTGCATGCATGCATATATATTATATAAGTAAGTATATGTTACCTGAAACTTGGTCATATATTCGCTTCAATTAATGCATGCATCTCTCACATATAATTAACCAAAAGAAACAAAATGAATAAATGATAATGGCACGGATGACCTGGGTTGCAATGCAATGCAATGCAAATTAACACACGTCCACATGTATGTATGTATATATATGTATGTACACACAGGCGGAGCTCAGTGGTGCCCAAACACGACACCGGCCCCCTTACCAAAGAAAAATTAAAGTTCAGCTTACCATTGATTCATCAGATATTCTAACATGCAGCAATTTTAGCATGTCAGTTGTCCATTTAGAATCCTACAACTAAAATTAAATACTCTTAATCTTATATAACATTCCTTCTACTAAAAGATAATGCAAGCCACATCTAATTCTTTCACGGAACCACGACAACAGGTCGCTTCCTCGCTCACAAATGCCATCACAGCGCGATAATCGCAAGGTAACTGCTAGTGTACTGTAGCAATTGCCCCCCCCCAGATTGACTGCTAGCTCCGCCAGCGTACGTACATGTTCAGGTACTGTTGCTGGTGTATACGTCGGCGTGGAGTACGGAATCGACAAGATCCGTGGTCACAAGGACTGGGTGGGTATTCATTTACTATTTGTTTATTTATTTGCAATTGAGGATGGAGAGAGGCTCACAAATTAATTAATTAATTAAAGACTAAATTCCATTGGTTCGTACGGTTGCAGAAGAACGCGATGGTTGGAGGTGCCGTGACGGGAGCCTTGGTCTCTGCCGTGAACAACAACCAGCGGCAGAACGTGGTGAAGAACGCCATCACCGGGGGAGCCATCGCAGCGGCCGCCGAGTTTCTCACCCACCTCACCTCATGATTATATTCATCATGATCGCTGCTACCTCATCCGATCCACTCCATCCATTTTCCTTAGCTTTGATTGCTTATATTTATTACTAAGATACCATATAACAATAAAAAATTAATTACCTTCATTTTTCCTGCTAATCGAGAGCCCCTAATTCCAGGTTGCATGTTGTTTTTGTTATATTTAATTTGAATAATTATTTTGAAACGGGCTTAGACTGCCCTGATTTTTCTTTGAGAAGTTATTGGAGAGAGCCCAGGAATTGAGAGAGCCAAGTTTTGCTTTTGAAATATAAATTTAGGGAAATATATTCTAAAAAAATGGAGAGAGCCAAGCCCCAGTTACATGGTTGTGTTATTAACCTAGAGATACAAAGCAAGGAGGGTGTGAAAAAAAAGACAAATGCCAACAACGTACACGAGAAGAGGAAGAATCAACCAACAACAACATACGAGGAGCAAATGCTACAAGGTCAAGGCACAATGAACTCTCTCGACGGAGGCAGGTCGTTGATCGCCAAATAGTGCACCACTAAGTAAAAATACCGTAATGATCTTCATTCAACATGTGATTGTTAGACACTAAACCGAGATTAACATAGTATAGTCATTATGTACATCATCAATGGAGCACATTCCGGACCTGTCTTCTTCCTCCAATGCCTCTAGAGGGGAGGAAAAGCTCCCCAAGGGAGGGAGAACCAGCAACCATAGAACTAGGAGATCCAAGAATGAGGATTATGGTCTCGCTAACCCGACATATATATGGTGAGATGATGCAATGAAGGTCATTGAGGACTTCAAGACAAAGAAATTGGTAGACACCATCCAAAAGGACCCTATAGAAATATTGTAGTTAAGCCCGAGAGAACCCTCCATGACGGTGCTTACATGTAGGCCGGACGCCATGTTCGATGGTGCCGCTGCCATCGGCCCAGAAGAATCGAATCTATAATTTCACTAGGATGTACCCTACAACTACAAGTTGGAGAAGGCTACAATGACGTCTCTAAGGAGCTAATCGACGCCTGAGGGTGTCACCTTAGATAGCACTGACATGCTAGGTATGACTTTCGCCAAATCCCCATGAGCTTTTTTATGTAGAGCCGAGTCCAAAGCTCTCGGTATCTTGTCCCTTTCCAACAACAATTGCGGGTGCGCAGGGATAAGCATGTTTTCCTTTGATCTACCGGTGACAAGCTACTTTCTCCAACCTTAAATATTAGCTCATTTTCTTTCTCTTCCTTTCCTTCAGCCATCCATCTTATCCCTCGACTCTGCTCTTCACAGTAAAGCACAAATTAAAACCTTAACATGCATTTTTATAGAAGACATTTACATAGCATTCCACCACGAGCTCGTGCATCGATGTTGATCCTTAGAGAACAATTCTCATCACCTTGTTCCTTTGCTCGCCTTCTTCTCGCTCAAACGATGGTTCGAGGGATTGGTGGAGAGAGAGAGAGAGAGTTTGCAAAATTCACATCCAACCGGGTGTATATGGGAAACACATGGTGTTTGTAAAATTTACATCCAATCGGGTGTACATAGGAAACACATGGTGTCAGATGCCAATGTGAAAATGTCACATCAGATCTAACCCTCTCCCAAATCGATATGAACCTACAATGCACTAAATAAAAAGATTAGGGGCCTAAAACTACATTAAGAGGCAAGGTTCAGGGACATATGGTGCATTTTGCTAAAAATTGATTAATTTCTACTCAATCTATTTCAACACACATAGATTAATGTAATTCCAGATAGAGCTTTTGTACATGATTTACATCCCGTTGGGCCTCAGCGAGACCAGATGTTTTCCTCACCTTGCTCCCTACCAAGATGCACTTAAGGTCTTATAAAAAAATGCACTTAAGATTTTAATAATTTATCACAACTCGAGTCCTTTACTCTTGTATTTTTCACGTTTTAAAATACAATCACACTAATTTTGACCTATGTATTTTTTTCTAATTTTGATCAAGTTTATAGAAAATACACTAACATCTGAAACTTTAAATTAGTTTCATTGAATTCTCCATAAAATATATTTTGATAGAGCATTCATTTTAACATATAAATATATAAATATTAGTATTTTTCTATAAACTTAGTCAAGGTTAAAATATATTTCAATAGAGCATTTATTTTGAGCATATAAATATTAATATATTTGTCCAGAAACTTAGTCAAAGATATAGAGGTTTGAAACTAGTGTAGATTAGAGGCACTGCCTTCCACCGACCAACATCATGCTATCCTCAAACTAGTGCCACTGATTTTCCAGCTTTCATAAACAAAAGTAAGACGGTTCCGGAGTAACACGCTCACCAATTTATTTTAGCCTATCAAAATCATCCCCATTTCCGACCTTTAAATCGCATCAAAACTAAAACTGCCATTACATGATCAATTCTCAATGCCTTATGCGTAGTCAAAACCAATAGTCTATCAGCAGTGCTGCTAGTTACAATTAACAAGTAAATAATCTTTTATCGAAAGATAAACCAATTAAACAACCAACATGGAAGCTGAACTAGTATAGAAGGATTACATCATCTCCAAACCAATATATTCGAACCTACACATTTACATTGTTACTCCGCAATACAAATCTACACGCCTCTGGTCAGTTACCATATACGCAAAGGGAAAAGAGAGCAAACATACACGGGACTACCTATTTATTGAACCGAGCATGCCTCACGAAAAAAAAAGGTGCCTGCCTCAGATCTCAATGGTTCAGCAGTACAAAATTGTAGGAAGTCACATCTGCGCCATCTTGCTTTAAACCTTTGTCAATTCATCCAGGTTCGTCAACCACAATGCACTGTGTCCATAACACAGGATGATCACCAGATTATCCTGGTGATCATCCTGTTAATCACAGCGACTCCCCTGGACAGTGACTAGTCTAACAAAGAATGAAGAAATTCAGAGGCCTGTACATGCATCTGGCCAAAGCAATAATTTACATGATTCACATAGCATCTGGAAAATTACAAACAAGAAATATTAGTAACCTCATAAGTACAGATAGGGACCATGGAGAATGTTATCCTGGCAGTCTAGCATTTGGATCGTAAGAAACGACAAGATAATCTTGATCATAAGAAGTGGCAGGGTATTCAAAGGGGTCGGTCCATGAACACAGATGCACAAATATGCCTAGAGTTCATATAATTAAAAAAAGTTACTTTATTTATTCAATATGTGATTCAAAGTAGGATCCTTTCATACTGTTTCCTCTAGAAATAATAGAGCTCGTTTTGTCAAGTAATAATAATGCTTAATACTAACAAGCAAATTCACATAATTATAATGATGAAAGTAACAATGAATTAGTTCAGAAGGACATACCTTTTCTTAGTTCGGAGCAGAAGAACACCTTCAGGTTCTTCTGCAATAAATACAGCCAAAAGTAGTGATTCTAATTTAGAGCTTTCTTCATTGAATGTCATCATGATCTTGTCATTGGACTCCTAGGTCATTTGATAACTGCAATATCCCACGCATTTGAAGGTATGGGTTCTCCAGAAGTTTCTCATTGTTACACTGGCAATAACACAAACAAGTCAGCACCAACTTAATGTGGTGATAGGATACACATGGAATTAATAAATTTACTAAGAGGCTTGATGTCACTTGTCAGTAGGAGCTCTTATCGGTACAACATGCATAGCATTGTTCCTCAGTAATAATAATATAAATAGCCAGATAGGGGAGAAAAACACTAACCTGTTGAGCTTTTGAGATGAGGCTTTGAAGCATTCGTTGGTATATCTCTGGTTCCTCTGTCATCATTCTCTGTTAAGACAGATTGTGTTAAGGCAAAGTGTTGTAGAACTATCAACAATGAATCAGAAATTGCCTCAATCATACCTTCAAAAGAAAAGCAGCAGAATAGTATGCTACCCTTGAATCTGTGTCATCCAGAAGACCTCTGTTGGTTGAATGGATGAATATCAAACATTAGATTAACATTACAACTTAACCTACCAAGATAATGGATTATAAAAGAAGACTACCTGAAGAACTCATTGCCTTCTACCTCCGTCAGTGCCTCCTGATCAGCTGTGCATTTACCAATCAAAAGTAAAAGAAGCGCTGCTCGGATATCGGATGTAGCACCAGGAAGGTTGCCTCTTCCTGTGCTGCCAACAGCAATACCCAATGCAATGTCATCACTGGCTGCCCCTTCAAGCTGTATCAATGGCCAGAAAAACAAAGAAGTTGGTACACGGGCTACAAGCTGCATGGGAGCTATCGCAAGCCCTCTCAGTAGTAGTGCTGCCATTGATGCTTCACAGAAAGAAGCGGATTGACCAGATTGATCCATGCCAATATCTTGCAATGTCTCACTCCGGCAAAGATTCTTGTTTCCAACACTTTGGTGAGACGCAAGGGTTTCCAAATGACTATCGATATTCTTGGATGTATAACCAAAAAGTTGACCAAGGGACTGAAGGCCCCTAACATGCATCTCATTTGTGGATGGAATTTTCAGGCATAGTTGAGAGAACAGCATGTCACACATCTGAAAGAGGAAGGTGCAAATCACAAATAATCAACTTTAGGATATTAGTGTAAATCTTAGTACCTCATTATGCAGGAGGCCCAGAGTAATAAACTGATTTGAAGTTCAATGGATTCCAAACAATCTTTTTATATTTTGTTAATCAATAAAACTAAGTAATATTGTGTACATTATTAGTTACTTTAGAATTCAGATATTAAGAAATTGAAACTTGAAAAGCCTAATTCATTGAACTTCGTCAGAAACTCAAAGTCCTTTGTGCTTGTCTGAATGGAAAGAGGACAAACCCATGAACAAATGTGCCTTTAACACTTACTCCCTCCGTTCCAAATTATAAGTCACTTTGACTTTTTTTGGTTCCAAATTATAGCAAATTGAGTGAACCAAAAAAGTCGGAGGGAGTAAGAAAGAAGTGTGTGTGTGAGGGCGGAGGGCCATGTCACACAGCAGTAACAAGAACCGGTCTGAACCAGAAAGCTAGAGACTACTAACTATGGGCAGAACCAATTCATACCTTGAACACCTCCAAATTCAAATAAGTGAATACCCATGAAAGAATATGATAGTACTTCCACTTTAGGTAGCTGATGTCACATATTTATTTTTTTGAAAACTTAAGTCACCTTTAACTTGTAAGGCAACTGATACCATGCGTAAATGATGCTGACTTATGCCAGATGTGTGCACCAAAATTGAAAGACAACAAGGAAATTACCTTTAAGATGTTGATATGGTCCGTCTCATTGTTTTGAACTACAAGTAACAAAGCACTATTCATAATATCTATAACCGCAAAAGCTTTATCAAGACAATTTTTGCTACGGTCAGCAGTTGTGTGGTCTTGCATGTCACTGTCATCCAATAATAATTTGCAACGCATAAGAAATTTGTCCAGCACATATAGGAATCCCCACCTAATGAAATTGTGTTTTGACTTTAGAAGCCCACAAAGCATACAAACAGGCAGAGAGACTTCTGAACATGATAGGTCTTGGCTACCAGCAACTTCAATTTCCTCTTGAAGCTTTTGGATTTTAGACCATACAGAACCATCTGTTTCTTCACTGATTTCTGAAAGGAGCAATTCAACTAACCAAATATATCCATGGTGCCTATATGATGAAATCTGTGAGTGAAGAAGTGAGTGCAAAGTTGCCCAGCAAAGCCTGGCTCTAAGCGTGACATCAGCATCATCACATCCATCTCTAATGCTGCTAAAACACTTGAATGATTTCGTTATTTGGATCATATAAGAAAACTCATTGTCAATCCTGGAAAATGTGCTGGCAGTTCCATCAAGTTTTCTCATAACCTTGTCCAGAAGCTACATACATAAAAATTTTGATCAGAAGTGGACAAACAAATGTTAATCGAAACAAAATTTGTGCAGTTTCCAGGTCATCCACAAACTACATAGTCCCCAATGTTCCAAAAGGCACTAGGAGGTGACCCACCGCCAAGATCCCAAGCGAGCCTAGGCGTTTCAAGACATTTTTATAGATGTTTTAATATATTTGTACACATACATATATTGCCTTAAATTACCTTAAGTAAAAGAAGGAATAGGAGACATGTGGACAAAAAGTTGGAAGAAAGGCCCATCAAAAAAGCCCACCCCACCTTATCCACCTATACTTTAACCCTTCAGCCTTCACCTCCTCTCACTCTCATCCTCGAAAAAAAACCCTCATCTCACTCTCACCCAGCCGCACACTCATCCATTCGCCTCCTCCCACCCAACCGCATGGCCGCATCTCTCTCTCAGTCTGCGCATGGCCGCATCTCTCTCTCAGTCCGCGCCCGCCGCCGCCAGTTCCAGTCCCTCTCCTCCATGGCTGCATCTATCTCTTTCTCTCAGTTCGCGCCCACTGCCGCTGAACACGCCCACCCCTCACAGCTGCACCCGCAGCCCCGTATTTCTCCCAGCCGTGGCCCAGCCTCTGCTCATCATCTGCCGCCTCCTGGCCGCACTGGCGGTCCGTCCTCCTGCTGGCCGCGCCTATCCTCCGCCTACACCTTAGGCAAGGTGGCACCACTCCGCCTAGCGCATAAGCGGGCATAGGTGAGCCTAGTAGCGCCTTCTTGAACAATAATAGTCCCTACTATAAAAAAAGACCTAGACATATATTTCATTGTAAACATAGAACAGGAATGAGGCATACATCATGCTATGAGTCTGATCTACAAGGTAGTTGTGAAAACAGAGGGAATCTTCAACCTTAAGTGGCTGTCTCTACGTGCGTGTGTGGCCCATCAATACTGTACCATATTAAACAGTTCATCATTGAAGTTGTTATGGTTGTGCATACAGCTTATTCACTCCGCATACTGAGATATAATGATTATATACTTGTAGTTGCAGTTCTATGATATATACAGCACTAGATTGTTTACTCTCAGTTTCATGTAAGAGCCATAACTGGAGGAAAAGAACCAAAAGAAACACTCATCCATATCTTAATCTACTAACATATAGCATGTAATTGAAACACACAGTAGACAGTACCACATTCAATTGGTCGTATTGAGCAGACTGTGATAATGCTGCTGATATAGCTTTTCTTAGCATGTCTCCGACACCTTCAACGCCGTGCTTCACAGATATGTAAAAGGCCTCAGGAGCATCAGCAAATGCAAGAAGGGAAGCAAGGGGCTGGGCATCATCATAAGTATAGGTCGAAATACCACCAGCCAAGCATGCTTCATTTATTTGATGCACTACGTAGTCAAAAATGACAAAAAATAAATCCCGCTTCTCTTCCCTGGAGTTGGCTCGTGAATACTGCAAAGGTGACAATAAAAAAACCATTTTCATTAAGTACATATAAAAGATGACAATGAAAAGCATCTTAACCAAGAAACCTCCAGTGAAGTCATAATTGTCAAACCACTATGATAAGGGCAATCTGTTACGTCATAAAAATGGAGGTTCAAAATGGAATTGACAGCTGGGTATCAAGGGCAATCTGTTATCTCATAACCGATGGAAATTTGAAAAGAATTTGCCAAAGTTCATTCCAGACTCCAGAAGGACAAAAGCAGAAATGACTAATCTTGGCTGTCAATATATACAATTTTGTGTTGACTATATTACCTAGCCATGTGTGGCAACCAACAGTGAATTCTTATTCCACAAATTTTCATATCAATGATTCAAAAAAGGTAGCCCAAGGTGAATAATTTGGATAGCTGCAGGTGGAGCACAAATCAAGTGCAAAGTTCTCTAATAAATAATTTGCAATCTATTGAACTTATCATATATGACATCCAATCCTAATCAGGAAGGAATTCAATAGCACTGAATGGGGATATTCTGCACAGAACTTACAAGTTTCTTAGTCAACAGTAAATATGATACATTTTCCTGTATTAAAGCTTTGACTTGTTAAAACAGGAGTACTAAAAACATTCCAGTCAGCACATAGAAAGGCCAGATGTCTACATAAGAACAAGAACAAACCTCAAGACAAATGTAATCAATTCCACCAAGAAGATCAATCCGATCAGGAACAAAATGTGTATCACGAACACCATTCTGAGTTAAATCTGATACTTGGTACAGCATATTTGCTAACATGCAAATGAGCTTGCTGTGCACTACTTTTGCCCAAGAGTGCTCTACACTAATTTCAAGAAGAGTCTTAACCACCTGTTCAGGATTAAGAAAACATAGAGGTGACTCGAAGAACATTTTCAGCAGTAAAAACATTCATACAAATACAAACTAGTAAACAATATATACTCTACATTTTAGCCAAACTTTTGAAGAAAGGTTAACCCATGTGTCAAATACATTGGAGTCCTCAACACCCATCAATGCATGGTGTTCTTCGACTAATTGTTACTCTCGATGGTGAAGATGTTATTGATTGCGAACCCATATTAGGGTATTTACACAGAGGAATGGAAAAAATTGCGGAAAACTAATAGGATCACAATAATTCTAAAGAACTTCTGAACTTTCTAACCTCACTACATACATGAGACAAATAGATGTGAATTGCAGACCCCACTAGGAAAAGTCTTATGATGGAATGGATTTTTAGCCAAATCTCAAAAATCACATTCACCCCAATAAACAAAAAAAGCATGTTAAAATGATATCATGCCTAGCATTGAATGAATATAAAATAGGTATGTTTGCAGGTACACGATTAAACAAGACAATCTCCAAAATTTTCCTCTTTTACATAATACAGATATGTGTGAAAATCAGGACTGAGAACTGCTGTAAAGCAGAATTAAAACATACCCTTATGTCCAGACCTCCAAGTCTACTTCTGATAATTTTTCCTCCATCACAGACAAAGTAAAATAGACAACTCAAAGCTGAGGCCCACACAATCTCTTGTCGTTCCTCCATCTATGGAAGCAAGTAATTAATGAAACAATCACACATATCAGATTACCACCATACAAAAATATAGTTGCAAAACATTGATTCATAAAGCCTTGCTATGTTTTAGGGCTAAAACTAATTAATTAATCTAATTAATTAATTTAATAAAAAACCATGGATGAATTGGAGCATAAACACACATCCTCACGAAAAATAAATAAATCCATACATTCATACATACATACATACATACATACAAATATGACTAAAAGAGGAAGATATCTCTCGGAGAGAAACAATAAAGAAAATAGTTAATTTGCTTACACACTTCCTTGAGATTAAGAGAACACAGATATAGCAACCCAAATGCATGCCAGAATCAATTTTCTAAAAACAATACCTGTACCAGGAGGAGGAGAACCTCAAAAAGTATTTTAAGAAGCCATGACTCAAACTGGTCAATAGCAGGACTGATCTTCTGCTCTTCTTCAGGTTTTGCTTCCCTCGGCTCATTTATACTTGATCCGTATTCATTGCTCAGATAAGAATGGTTCACAGATTCACTTTTATCTATAAGTGGTGCATCTCCAACGACCATAGGTTCCAGCAGGTGTGCATGCACCCCCAGATTTAGGATCAAATCAAGAGCCTTCGTTCTGGCAGATGACTTTTGAGAGCTCAGCATACCCTAAAATGATAATTATGTGAGAAAAATAATTGAAATTTAATTTTAAGGAAACCATTATGAAATGTATCACACCTCAAGCATATAAAGCGTCAGAGGAGCAGCAGTCTCAGAGTCCATCATATACCTGGATTAAAATAAAAATGAAAACCCCTTAAATAATTGCATTACATAAGAAGGCATAGACAGGTAGCAGCTGCCTTACTCCTTTGACAGTAAGTGTGTTCATGATTACTGAGACAGATCAGTATAGTATATCTTCTGTTGCTCAGAGATGAGTAGATGACAATGTTTTGCTGTTAAAAAATATATGCTGAGTTTCTTGTAAAAATTATACAAATAGGTGTTTCAGGCTTTAGTTCCTTGGAAGTGGATATCATCACAGATGGAAAAAGAACTTTATTTTACCACGTTGAGCAATTCACTGTCTACTTCACTCCCCATACAAAATTCCAGCTTGGTTTACTACTCAAAACTAACTAAACTAGTGATTTTCTTCCTATGAAAGCTGGACTACAGGAAAACATAGCTAAGCATTTCGCAAAAGTCATACATTCAATCATAAAGCCCACCGATATTCCTCTAAAGTATAATATCACGATTTTAAGAGAAGAGTTGTTATGTCTTCCAATATCACTGTTCTTTCTTTTTTGGTAAATGCACCCTTGTAGAATTTGACTAATAATTCAAATAGCTGGTTTGAATCACTAATTTAATAAATATAAGGTATAAAAATGTAAGTCCTTACAATGTGCACTTAAAACTGCATCCTAAATCATACGAGCAAGACAGAAGATACATTCATGTGAGAAAATATTGCAGATCAGGGGGGAAAAAAGTATTAAGCTGAGATCTTTACTAAGAAAAATAATGCAGCCTTTGTTGAGAAAAGAAACTACTCCATCCGGTTTCTTTTACATGTCGTATTAGCTTTGTCCTAAGTCAAACATTTCTATCTTTGACCATCTATTTTTTTAAAAAAAAATATGTAACCACAATGCCATGTTGTCAAAAACTCAAAATATCAAGAGCATTTGCAAAATTTAATGTTGAAGAATAAATAACAAGAAAGAAATGGGGCATAGAATAATACATGTCGATGACAAGTTTGATAAGGACACTGAATGCCACATCTGCTGAAGGTTGCCGACTCTGGGTGCTCAATCTTGATGGAGCAATTGACTGATTTGCGTTTGAAGTTGCTTCTGAACAAACTTCAGCTATGACTTCAGAAATTTCAGCAGGATTCAATCTTAATGGTTGCTGCTCACTAGTAAAAGAATGTAACATGATAAGCAAGACAAGCATGCAAATACATTGTTAGACATGGTTGTGGTACATCGTAAACAAGACATGAAATTCAAGCTACAGTATCTACAGAGGATTTGCAAAGTGCCTTTGTTAACTATTATTTTCCTTTCCTACATTAAGTACATATATGTGTGATACCATACCATACAAGTAAATTAAGGTGTGTGATACCATACAAGTAAATAATTCAATTAATCAAAATGACAACATACCTGTAGTATCTATACTGAAAAAGAGGGCGTGCTCGAGGCTGGAATGTGTTTATTGGTATGTTCATCCTATAAAAAGAAGGTTAGACCATTCCAAAATAAGTTTATTTGGATCATTGCCAATTTAAAAAAATTATGTGTGTAGTTACAAAGTTTATGCTAAAGAACTACTTTTGTACAGGTAGCAAGTATCGATAGCCTTTAGTTTAACATTTGCATAGAACACTTAAGGATATGCCAGATTACCAGAAGAGCAGATGCAAATAACTGTTTCTGATTAAGTTAATATGATTCAAGATCACAAACTAGAAAGATCCAGGATACTAATAAGAACAAAATTTGCCAGTGGAGCAAATGTTACTATGTAGAGAAAAAGTTATGCTTAGAACAAAAACCACGTGAACTGCTAAAATGAAGCATAAAAGGATAGATGCACTATTAATTGCAGCAAAAATACAAATAAATAAATGAATAACAGGCAATACCAGACTTGATTTGGGGCTGATCTCATGCGTTTTGAAGCAGTTATTGCTTTTAAATGACTTTGCGATGATGCAAAAGTACTTGGGGCAGAAGATGAAGGTTGCAGCAAATCAATATCTGGAAATTCCTGGATAACAGAATTTTTCCACTGTTGATCATTAATTTTCGCATCCATATCCCCAACTAGAAGAGCGGCAGCTCCGACTTCAAGAAAACCATGTATATGAAAATCTTGAACCACAAAATCACTGTTGCTGATAAACAAAAAATGAGAAACATAAATAGTGTTTGCAAAAACAAAAATGGATGGGGACAAAAAACTACAAGGACAAGACATCTACCTTTCTTTGGCAGATAAGGATGACTGACGCTCACCATACACATGCCATCGCCAGCTTAAAATGTCAAATGATATATATTTGCTATCATCTACAGGTTCACCCACATCAACTTTTTCAGTTGCTGATGATATCAAATCAGGTGAACTATGGCATTCCTTCGATTCAAGATGTTCTCTGTTGCTAATAACTTCTGGAGTTAGTTGAGAAACTAAGGACCTATTCAAAAATGATGAAAGGGAAGGAAGTGACTGCTTTGACGCAATTGATTGGAATGACAACTTTGGAGTATGCCTTGCAACCAATGAACGAACATAGTTTAAAGACTTCACAAGAGATGCTGAAGCAAAGTTGGATATTGGTGGGGCGAGAGGTGAGGAATTTGTTGCAGCTGCTGCTGATACATAATTCTGGGCAAAAGATGCTGCTCTGTTATTTGCCATCGGTTCACATTTTGCAATCGTATTTGCACAAAAGAGATCAATTTGTCGCAGAGTTTGCACCCTTGGAATATACCTGAAGACAGTCCTCGATTGTTTTAGTGCAAACAAATTACACCAACTGGAACAGGAGACAAGAAGCAATCCACTTACCGGATAAGATATCTCTTTAACAATGACACGCATCTTGGGACAACTGCTGGGCTGGTTCAAAATATTGTCCAAAATAGGAAAAAGGGTAAAGTCAGTGATCTCGAAATGAACCCAAGTACAACAAACAAAATTTGAAAGCATACCTACGATCACTTTCTGCAAGTGCATGGTCAATGAGGACATTATAAGCCATATCCATGGTTGAAGGGTTGGCTATATAATCCTGCCAGCATATAATAACCTCCATTGAGAAATGGGATGAATATTAAGGAAGCAATTGAGACGACAAGAAAAATTAAGAGGATGCTTCTGCATTAGATAACTTCCTTTGCAACCAACATTGACATCATCAAGAGCAGTAACACAGAAAGTAGGGAAGCTAATCGTGCTGGGCAGCTATGAGATGACAGGTATGCCAAGAATGTAAGGAAGAAAAGCAGCAACACCTAGACAAGAGAATTTCCTACAGTTTCAAAAGATTCAACAGGGCATGTGGTCTACGCTGCGCCAATTTGTGTCCTACATGGTATATGTAATCATTGGTTGATGATTAACCCATGAGTAATGGAATGTATTCAATCAGAATGTCACGACAAGTTGTGCTGTGAGGCCATTGGTGAAACAAAGAGTTTTTAGTCATGAAATTTAAGTAAGTTTTGCTACCTTTTTTTTTAACTATACTACTAAGCATAGATACAAAATTTGAGTTGTTTAGTATATGTGGAGTGCTGTATCAGCATGGCATGAGGAGCGAATAGATCGAGAATAGGTGTCAGTCGAGTGGGGGTTCACAGCATATCGACAAAGCACGGACGCGTTACTGCTACTCCTAGATGTTTGGAGAGAAATGAATGAAGCCAGGCATATTTGCATAGAGCAATTAACATTGGCATTGAAATTCAAGTGTAATCTGTGTACAACGGGCTAACAAAGGCGACAGGTGCAGCTGGAATTCTTTTGTGTGGAGAAGGCAAAGTATGGAAATGTAGCTGACAACATATACATACATAAATAACAAATAGATATAGCATGGAATGAAATGGTTTGGCACTTGTGTCCACATAATAATAATATAACAAACAGTATTATGTAGGTATTATAGAGGATCGTTGATGAGACGAGGAGGAAGAAGAAAATGAGATAGAATCGTCCATCCGAGTATTATATATACAACAGTAAATAAAAATAATAATGAGAGAGGGGTACCCGGAGCGTCCGTGAAGCCTCGGCGGCGGCAGAAGCGGCTGCTGCAGCTGGGCCATGGGTGTGCGGGGCGGGGGGCGAGAGGCAGTCGGCGACGGCCCTCCGCAGCGGCTCTGGCGGCTTGCGGGCGGAGGCGGTGGATATGGAGCCGGCGGCGGAGACGGATCGCGGCGGGCGGTGGGGCGGGACGGGTGCCCCCGCGGGCCCGGGCGCGGGCGCGGGCGCGGGCGTTGGCGCGGCGGGGGCATAGTGGCGCGCACTGGCGACACGCTTGGCTCCCTCCCGGAGCGGCATGTGGATGTGGGGGAGACGGAGGAGCGATCTCGGCCAGCGGCTCACGAAGACGGACGGGCTCCCTCCAGGTCCAGGCCCGGGAGAGGGAGACTAGCTAGGGAAACCCTAGCCCTAGGTCAGGTGTGTGTGCTACCTAGGTCTCCCTCGTCCTCCTCCTCCTGCCTGTGGCCGTGGGCTGGCTGTGGTGGGGGTGCCGTGCCGTGGGGGGGGGGGCGGGGCGGGCGTGGGTCGGCGTCGGCATTCGGCCTCGACCAGCCTGGCAATTGAGTGGCAGCACAGCAATGGAGGAGTGGGGAAGGAAGCTGCTGCTGGCTGAATCAGCGTGGAAGGATCCCGGCCATTTCGGCCAGCTTCCGGCCTAGCCCAACCCACCAAGCCACAAGCCCATCAATCATCCATAGGCCCATATCAAGTGTGGTATATAGCTGTATTTTTTTCACAAAAATATACGTACTCTCCTGTTCCAAATCTAACATAAATAGTATTATTATTTATTTGTTTATTATATTATATTATACTATAGACATATTATCGGTGGCAGGGCCCCTCTTACATTTCACTGTTGTACTACTGTAGTAAGTAATTAATGGGTATATACTGTTATAAACAGTAAGCACCCATACATACCCGTTATAAAAGTACATGCCCGGTAACGAACAGTATAAACCCATAATGGAATAGTAAATATCCATATTGGAACAGTAAAAATCCACTATAGAACAGTACAACCCGCAATGAAAGACCCGTTAACGCATATTATCGGTGGCAGGGGCTCTCACATTTCACTGTTAGTACTACTATAGTAAATACAGTAACGGGTATATACTGTTATAAACAGTAAGTACCCATAAAGGAACAG
>CM041634.1:62257625-62372605 GCA_023333625.1 Bothriochloa decipiens
TTATTATTATTATTATTATTATTATTATTATTATTATTATTATTATTTGCATTGGAGCTTCAATCGATCCTTGCTTCGATTAATTGGATTACTTATATCGAATTGAAAGGCACATGATTGGACTCATAATGGATTTGGAATGAATTCTCAGAATCCAAAAGAGATGCTATTGGTGCCTACCTAATGTTGGATTGATGAAATACAAAATGCTAAATTTTTCATGGGCGTGTTTAGTTCCATCTTAAATACCAAAATTTTCATGAGGGTGAGTGAGGGCTGCACCATTTTTGGGTCTTTTTTTCCCCTAACGAAATCCAAAATGAAGAATGGTCAACTTTTTAACAAAAAAAATTGGATGGTGTTTAGTTTCAATATGCAAAATGATGGCCCCCCTTAGTATCGATGATGAAGGAAAAGGATGAAGAAAAAACAAATAAAAATAAAATTGGCATGATTTGATTTGAGAAATAGATAGATACAGTAGAGCGGAAGCTCGCTGATGGGGTGCTGTATATGATGTTGTTACGTGCTGAACTGAAGGGTACAGTACAGTACAGTACAGTACAGTACATTACATTGCATTGGAGCTTCAATCGATCCTTGCTTCCATTAATTGGAGTACTTATATCAAATTGAAAAGGCACATGATTGGACTCATAATGGATTTGGAATGAATTCTCAGAATCCAAAAGAGATGCTATTGGTGCCTACCTAATGTTGGATTGATGAAATACAAAATGCTAAATTTTTCATGGGCGTGTTTAGTTCCATCTTAAATACCAAAATTTTCATGAGGGTGAGTGAGGGCTGCACCATTTTTGGGTCTTTTTTTCCCCTAACGAAATCCAAAATGAAGAATGGTCAACTTTTTAACAAAAAAAATTGGATGGTGTTTAGTTTCAATATGCAAAATGATGGCCCCCCTTAGTATCGATGATGAAGGAAAAGGATGAAGAAAAAACAAATAAAAATAAAATTGGCATGATTTGATTTGAGAAATAGATAGATACAGTAGAGCGGAAGCTCGCTGATGGGGTGCTGTATATGATGTTGTTACGTGCTGAACTGAAGGGTACAGTACAGTACAGTACAGTACAGTACATTACATTGCATTGGAGCTTCAATCGATCCTTGCTTCCATTAATTGGAGTACTTATATCAAATTGAAAAGGCACATGATTGGACTCATAATGGATTTGGAATGAATTCTCAGAATCCAAAAGAGATGCTATTGGTGCCTACCTAATGGTGTGTTTACTTCCCATGGATTGATGAAATACAAAATGCTAAATTTTTTATGGGTATGTTTAGTTCCATCTTAAATTTTGGCCAAACAAAATCTAAAATGAAGAATGGTCAACTTTTTACCCAAAAAATTGGATGGTGTTTAGTTCAATATGCAAAATGATGGGCCAAAATCAAAATTTTTTAGGCAAAATGGGGAACTAAACGCCCTCTTAGTATCGATGATGAAGGAAAAGGATGAAGAAAAAATAAATACTTAAAAATAAAATTGGCATGATTTGATTTGAGAAATAGATAGATACACTAGAGCGGAAGCTCGCTGATGGGGTGCTGAATTGAAGGATTACATTACAAGCAGGCGGTCCCATCTGAAGCACGGGAGGATCAGAAAACAACAAGGGGGATGGGCAGGACCTACTGCGAAGAGGTAGAGGAAGAGGAGGAATCCACGTGCGTCGGGTCCGTCTGCTTCTTGGTCAAGGCCGAACTTGTGCTTGAAGGCGTCCTGGCGCTGCATCCACATCATGTGGCCCTGATACATATAGCAACAGCAAGCAAGGAATTCATTTCATTTGGATTCCGAATGGGAGCCGGGGGGAATACAAGCCTGCCTCCGGATCCAAAGCACGAGGAAAGCCTCAAACCTGCTCCTACCTGCAGCGCTGCTGCCCATACGACGAGGAAGGAGGCCTGGAGCCGCCCATGGGCCATTCACCCAAGACAGACTTTTGGGCTGCATCTTATACTTCTCCTAAACAGGCCGGGCCGGACCGTTACGGTGGCAGAACAACAAAAGAAAAAGAAGTGCTCATAACACCATTATAGTCTGGTTTTTTTTTTCAATTATGAGATCAGATGATTGTGCTCCTCGAAGTATTGAAATCATCTGATTTATTTACCTTTCTGAGCGGCTTTAAAGTCTGTTTTTTGAGGTAGCACAAAAAGGGAGGCAAACTGGACTTTCATGATAGCTCAGAGAGATCAATATTGAAATATTTTTTCCAAAATATTATATTATTGAAATATTTTTATATAATAAATATATACTAAAATGCTAAAATATGGTTTAAGTTAGAAAATTCATAGAAGGCTGTCTAAACTCAAAAATACGACCATGTTCATATTTTTCCTAAAACCATGCTCCACCTTTTTATTTATTGCTTAGAATCATTTAAATTTTGTATGATTTGCTAAACTTTAAAACTAGTCCAAAATGAAACGAAGGATGCAAAATTGCAAACCGAGACAGATTATCCTGGTTTCTGAATACTGCAAAAACGTTCCTCGGTACAATATATAGTTTTTTTAGTTGTACAATGTAATCTAACCATTGAACCATTAGCATTATTTATCATGTAACTTCTTAAGATCGACTCTAGAATGATGTATGCGATTTGGTTGGCAACATCTAGATGGACACGGCTGCTTCCTTGTCGGTTGTCACTGTCGTAGGTACTCCCTCCGTATATTATAGCTAGTTTAGTTTTTTTACTCTAACTTTAACCACTCGTCTTATTTAAAAAAATTATGTAAATATGGTTAAATTTTTAAGTCATTCTTGAAGATCTTTTGTTAGTAAAGTAATCCACAAAAAAAAAATAATATCTGACATAAATTTTTTAATAAAACGAGTGGTCAAATTTAGGGTCAAAAAAGTCAAACGAACTGTAATTTGGAATGAACTAGCAGTAGTTTAGACTGGCTTAGGTGTCGAACTTCATGTGTTTCCTAAAATTATGCTCTATATTATGGTTTTCAATTCTAAAATACATAGATAATAATTACACGAAAAAATGAAACTAATTTCATATTTATTTTAGTTAAAACAAATTTTTGATAAAATTTCTAACATTAAATGTATTTTAGTGCATTTGAGTGTATTTTTATTTCAAACAAGAATAATATTTTGAAAAAATGTTTCTACTTATTTTTTTATAAAATCTAACTGACACCCCCAAACTATCACAAAGTCCAATTTATCTCTCTCATGACTGAAATGGTAGGACATAGGATGGCTGATGTGGCGTCATGTCTATCAAAATTTTTTTCACGACCGGGACTTTACCCATTTTTCATTAAGAGGATAAAAGGTAAAAAAACAACAAGACGATTTCACGGTGATGGCAAGACGCCTGCACCGATTAACCGCACACACAAGTCCACATTCCTAGCTACTGGATCCAGCTAGAGTGTATTACATAGGAAACTAATTTGGCGACCAGAAAGCTAACAACTCTCCTACCGGCGCGAACCCGTCCTCCCGTGGAAGAACACCTGCATGGCCTGTTCCGCTTCCCCGACCATTGCCACCTGGAAGGCCGCATCATAGAATTCTTGGAACGAGGCCTCGTCCAGGCGCTTCGTCTCCACTTCATATCCTAGCTTCTTCATGAGTACCTTGCGCGCCTGTGCTTCCGGCTTGTCAGCTCTGAACTTGCTCTTCGCGGCCAGGCGGGCATCGCGCTTGGGCAACCACCCCATGTCGACGACGGCGAATCGTCCTTGGTGATGCGCAGCATGGGAGTGTTGAGCAACGGTTCCTCCAGGGGTTTCTTGAACTCTGCTACGAAGTTATCGATTGACACCATTTTGTGTGCCTCGGTGCCCTGGGCATCTGATGCTGCTGCTGCTGGCTCCGGGGTCGCCTTGGTGTTGACGACCGCGTTTTCCCGGCGCGTGCCCTCGACATGGGCTACAACGGTGTCATCTCGGGCCACGTCCTCGTGCACGGAGTGGTCCTGCACGCGAGCATCGTGGACAATCACCACCGGGTCGGTCGACACGCTAGCAGAGGGAGCGGTCGACGGCTCAGCAGCCGGTGGGTAAATGGTGGAGTAGCCGGAACGTCCTCAGCATCCAATCTCGGCGCCTCTTCATCCGCAAAGCTGAGGTGGGCCATACTTGGCGGTGACGCTGTCAGGGCCTCCGAAGAGGCAGCTGTCAGAGGAGGCGAGCGCAACATAGAGGCCTCCATTGACCCACTCGCGACGAGGGAGGCATCGAGCTCATCGAGCATCGGATCCACCCATATGGGAGGCTCCATGCTCTTACCCAACACAAGCTCGAGCAGGTCAACAGAGGTGGCATTGTTGACGACGTAGTTGACGATGACGTTGACCTTCCCCCGCAGCTTTTTTCGACGCCGGTGCCGTCGACGACCGGAGCGAATGACACCCCTCACAGTCCTATGCGAAGCACCGTCCTGTGGAGCGAGCGGGGAGAGCTGTGAGCCACCGGCCGCACACAACGAAGGGGCCGGGCAAAGAATCCATCCAACGATGATGGGTGGCACTTGGTGCTGCATGTCAACAGCACCCTGGTGGTCATCGACACCATCATCAACAACACTAGGGGCGACCAGGAAGTCGCCTCCATTGTCAACACCATGGCTATCAGGACGGAGTTGGCACGGTTGCTAGCCGGCTCGATGACGCCGTGTAGACCTTCGCACCCGGTCCGAGGGGAGGCGCTGGGGCGGGCGACCGTGACTGCAGTTCCTCGCCTGATGCCTCGTGCTGAGGCAGAAGAGGCAGTGGGACGGGAAGGTACACTCAGAAGCTATGTGATCCCTTGTCAAATAGTTGAAGCAGAGGTCGACGAGTGATGGTGGCACCGGCCAGTGGCTACGAGGTTGAGGCGGGTGATGACGGCGCCTGCGCCGACGGCTCTAGACCAGCGTGAAGCCATCATCGTCGACGGTCGCAACTGTATAGGGGAGGCGGTCACCTAGCACCGCCCTCTATCGCTGGAGGTGCAGGTGCACGGGCACACGTTTGGCCGGTTGGCGGCTGAACCGTTGGCGTGCGGGCACCCTACTGGCCGAGTGTTGGAGGGCCACTAGAGGACCAGCGGCCTCACTGGCCCTAGCGTGGCGGCGGCGACGGCGCTGCTGCTTCTTGGAGATGACGGCCAGAACTGAGCCAAGGCCGCCCCCATCACGTGGCTCAGCCGAGGCCGTTGCCTCAACGACACGACGGGCAGCTTCAAGGTAATGTGACGATGGCTGGACCACAGGGTATGTGCAGTCGAGATCGAGGTCACTGGAGTCCTCCCTCCAACGCTGAGCTTTGGATCTGCCTACGGACTGCATGGCCGGGAAGAACGGTGTGGCTAGAGGAGACAGGGAAGAACTCCTCCTCCTCCTCATCCTCGTCTTCCAGGCAATCTTCGACTATGACTGACTCCATGTCCACTGGCCATCCACTAGTGGTAGGCATCAGCGGAGCGGTGACGGCCTTGGGGCCCAGCGGAGGTGTCCACGACGACAGCACCCGGCATCGATGGCGATGCGGGTGGAGAGTGGACTTGCAGCAGCACCCCGGAGCCAGATTTGGGGAGCTGAGTGGCGGCTACAGCGGTGACAGCATGTGTGCCCGCAGCAGCCCCGGCCTCCACGTGCATCCCCGGGGGGTCCACGACAGAGGGGTCCGTTGGTGGTGGTACTGAGTAAGCGGAGCCCGACGTCGTCGTCGACGGGGATAGGGCAGCGGGGTCCTGTGGCCGACGGGCGTCCAACAATGATGAGCCGGGCGCCACCATCGACGCGCCCGTGGAGGCCACGACGACCAACACATCCTCTGGGGCAAGCTGCTGCAGCGGAGAGAAATGATGAATAGTTAGGGTTGTGCTTGTTTAGAAGTAATGTGAGACTCCCTCTTAACTACTCGGTCATTTGCTTATCTATGAGTAGACCCTCTTGGGTGTCATCCTATTTTGAATATCGCTTAACTCGCTTTAGTCTAGCTGGTATACTAGATAGAAGATACAAGATGGTGCACTATCACTATCTTTAACCATTGCTTCCCTGTGGATAAATATGATACCCTGGACTACTCCTGGGGTGAATTGCTGTAACAATATTCTGTGCGCTTACGGAATCTTCTACATGAGCATAAGAAATATCAATAGATATTTCTGGCATCGTTGCCAGGAACTAACAAACCTGGTAGCGACGTTAAGAAATATCAACAAGCATTTCTGGCGCCGTTGCCGGGGAAGCAATTGGCATAAAGATTTTGGTAGTTAGTTTGACATCTGCTAACCTAGTTGTCACTAGTTTTTGTGGGCAATACATCTATCACGAGCCCAGGGTGTCTGATCATTCTTGATCAATCAAACCACCACCCTGCCATCGTGTAGATAGGTATGTGTGCACACTAATTTGTGCAGATGGAGAAAAGGTCACCCTCAATCTGAAGAAAATCATCATATGTGTGATGGAGCGGCTACATTACATCATCTGCAATTCAATCACAAATTGTGTGACGAATCGATCAAGGTATGAAAGAACCAACCCAAAAACATTTTATGCATTCTAATTTTATTTCCACCATTGCATATTTGTTGTGTGCATATCACTCATTTAATTTCCTTTTTTTGAAACCATGCCATGTTTGTTTAAATGCATTCATCCATCCCATTTGCATTACCTTGCATACATATAAAAAAAAACTTTGGTTCTCTTATTCATCAAACAATTATCACTCATCCATTTAAGTCAATCTCAATTTTATCATGCTTCCTTCCTCTATGCTAATATGTTTTAGTTTGGGAGTGTTGATCAATTGTAATACTTTCATAGGTTTTTAAATTAAGCATGTGCTTAGGTTAAATAGCCTGCCCTAATCAAATTGAACATGGTGTCTAGTTTGATTATTGAACTAAAACTGCTTGTATAGACATTGGTTCTGTATCTGGACTAACCCCTGTAGGAAATTGACAATTTAAATGGGTAACGTCTTTGATATAAATTTAATGGAGAAGTCACGCTCAATTGACTTAAAACAATGAGCCCTTGCCGACAGGTAAACCGGTATGTATCCCATATTTAATTCTTGCATAATGTTTTAGCTCGTGCATGTTTAAAAAAATTGTTTCTTTTCCCTTCATTCATAATAAATTAGAACAACCTTATCTTAGGTTTAAAAAAAAGAAATTGACTCTTAGCATAATAAGCGTGCAACCACACTCCTAATAAGACCCCCCTTAATATATATATATATATATATATAATGTGCTCTAAGATAAATTCCCTTTGGTGTCTTTGCTCACTAAAAATTTCAAGATTAAAAAGAACAAGGGGAACACATGTCTAGAAATTTGATTCTTGCCCTTGCCCTGTGTCTCAAAAAAAAAACATAAGTTGTTCCCTTTTTTCATTCTCACCTAAAAAGAAATTATAATAAAAATATCCTTGTAAAAGCGAGAACCAATTGCATCCAGTAGACTTTGTATCCTTCAGGTATGTTTGTAGCTAAACCTCGCAAGATGAACACAGAAGAGAATGAAGGGTCAAAACAACACGGTAGAACAAATGGAGCAAGACATCATTAAGTGGAGTACATTTTGAGGGATGACCAGCATTGACACTAGGCTTTTAAATGTCAAAGACATAAAAGTCCTAGTGTGGGGGAGGCTTCGCAATTTATATATACCAACTTCTCGGCCTCCGCCCTTTGGCACACTAGTTTGCACCCCCTCTGCCACTCTTGCTTTTTCATCATAAGCTTGATATCCTGATAATGCTACATGTTAAAAACATCAAGCTTAAAATCCTGTTGTGTTCTTTGTTAGAATTTGATGCAAAAGAGGTGACATTAATCTTTACTTAAGTATCTATCTTAAATTGACACCTTAAAGTTTTATTGAAAATGATGAATAGTTACTCTGTAATACTTTGCAAAAGCCCTTCATAAAAACCTTGACTACTTAAGTTTTGAGCATGTGAAACTAGAGTTCATCTTAAGTCAAACGCTATTGTGGGTTGCACTTGCTATAACCAAGTTTATGCCCTTGTGAGATAAGATGTGGTGGTGAATAGAGTAAAACTTTTAACTTGTCTGAGGAATGGTTGAGACAAATCTGGAGTTTTTTTGAAAAATATAAAAACCTTGTCAAAAGTTCCTCGATGGTGTTAAAATCCTTACCACAAGCCATATACATGTTGCCTAGATAGGAAAGCCCATAAAAATCCACTTGATTGCTTTGAATTTGGTTAGGCCTTATTGATCTAAGTAGAAAAACTAGTCATGCTTCTTGATCAAGATCACTTACACGTGCACCCCTTGCTACTTCTACATTAGAAGTATGCAACCACCAAATAATCATGCACCCCCTGCTATTTCCACATCAGAAATATGCATCTAGCTCCATAAACTATTTGAGACGTATTTTTGAAGGGCATGAGCTACCAAAAAAAAGAGAGAAGGAGAAAAGAGGGATACAGTCCCCAACTGAGAGTTGATAGAGTGGAAGCCTTAGTACCCGCTGTGAAAAAGAAATGAGTGCTCTCGACGAAAAAAAAGTCAAGCAAAAAAAAGAGGACCAAGTGTCCCATGTAGGATAGCGGGTAGCCATGCTCTCTTCAAAAACAAGTTACCTTCAGAAAGTCTCAAGGAGCTCCACCAAATATTCAAACTTGCACATATTGATCATTTTGTATGCCCTGTTGCTCCTTTTGATCTAAGTGTCTAACTTAGCAATATATTTAGCTCAAGTTAGCTTATGCTTTCCCCACCTATGAGCTCCACATAAGATTTAGTATAGGTACAAAAGGTCTCTAGCGTTGGCCGTGGTGAGAATTATCAAACACCATTGAGCGATCGAGTGTACCATTTGAGGAACTTAAGCAAGCTTTCTTTTAAAAATCTTGAAAACCTTCAGAAAGAGTCTCGACCTTACCAAAGCAAGGTACAAAATTTCTACCTACTACTCTGTCTTACTCTTGCATATTACAAGGTGAAAGTTATAAGCCCCATATGGCTAAGATTAATGGTGGATTTCTTACCTGCTCAACTCAAGAGTAGTATTGGTTTGTATATGAGTTTTTGCAGGGCATTACATTGTAGAAATTCCTAATCAAACATGCTTAAGCCCACATCTTTGCTCAGGATGAGCAAAGGTTTAGTGTGGGGGAGCTTGTTGATGGTCCTTAACTACCAATTTTGACCGTCATTATTGCATCAAAATGAGGACAGCCAACAATACAAGTAGTGATTTATGTTTATAATTTACCTAGTTCCACTTGTACTTGAAGTTTATATTTGTAAGTAGGAAAAGTACCAAAAATAAGTGCAAATGGACCAAATAAAGGCAATGGAACATGGCAGGGCCAGCAACCTAGCCAGGGCTAGGGTGCCCACCCTAGACTCAGGGCGCCCGCCCTGGCCAGGGCGCCCACCCTGGACTCAGGGCGCCCACCGTGACCGTGCTAACAAACTAACCTAGCCACGTCACCGATCCGCGACAACATCTTCCCACATCTCCCAACCATCAAAACCAAGTCGGTTTGATCCAAGGGCACTCGATGGATGTCACTTGGATTCATGGGCCCATTGTCATACACTTGGAGTACCAAAGTCGGTTGGAACTGACTCCAAACCGACTTACCATGCATGCAACCGACTTGGGGGAGTGATCCATCGCCGTTGGATGCAAAGACGGTGCGAATGGACGGTATGGCCGGGGCGCCCACTCTGGACCTAGGGCACCCACCCCCGGGGTCATAGCTACCGACCTCCAGAGCTTATAAATAGGCCCCCCATCCTTCATTTGAAAAACACACGAAGAGAAGCTCTCTCTACTCTTCAATATGTAGCTCTATTAGTAGTCTTAGTGGGAGCTCTGCTCGGAGTCTAGAGAAGTCTTCAGGAGTCTGGTATAGCTTTATACCTCTCTTGTAATACTTTACTTATTTCAATAAAGAATTACTTTCTCTACAAGTACTTTTCCAAGTCTTTACTTCAAGTAATAGCCTTGTCCTTTAGCTATGCTCCAATATCCATGTTGGCCATGTTTAGTGTGGTTTATCATGTGCGGGTTCTACGTTGCTAGTCGGTGCTCTAGTCTTGGCCAGATTAGAGTAGTAGCTTGTAGTGTAAGCAAGGTGCTTAGACTATATGTTGCCTTAGAATGGTGGCTAGTGCTCCGGAGGTGGTAGCAAGAGGTGCTGACAGCCCTATTTGCTTGTGTAGTCCACCACGCTTGGATTAGTTTATTAAAACACTAGGGCTCTAGGTGCGTTGTGTCCGGTTAAATCCGGAGCGTGTGCGCTCCAAAGTGCATGATAAATCCCTCTATATCTTGGTACATCTACATAATCCATAGCTAGGGTTGTGCTTGTTTAGAAGTAATGTGAGACTCCCTCTTAACTACCCGGTCATTTGCTTATCTATGAGTAGACCCTCTTGGGTGTCATCCTATCTTGAATATCGCTTAACTCGCTTTAGTCTAGCTTGTATACTAGATAGTAGATACAGGATGGTTCACTATCACTATCTTTAACCATTGCTTTCCTATGGATAAATACGATACCCTGGAATACTCCTGGATGAAGTGCTATAACGATATTTTGCGCGCTTGCGAAATCTTCTACGTGAGCATAAGAAATATCAACAGGCATTTCTAGCATCGTTGTCAGGAACTAACAAACCTAGTAGCGATGTTAAGAAATGTCAACACCAGCATGTCCGCACGGCGAACGTGAGCTGCGCTCGGGCAACTGCGCCCGTATGCCATGGGCGCCGGTGGTGGCCGGTGAAGCCGCGGAAGCCCCCGGCGGGCTGGGGTTTGGGTTTCCGGAGGAACAACACCCATGGAGAGGTAGATCAGGAGCAGAGGAACTCGAATCTGGGGTTGGATTGGAGGGAGAGGTGCTGGCCATGGAGATCGATGCGGGGGAGTGTGTTGTGACGACGCCGTCGCCTGGAGAGGGAGGGTCGGGGGGCTTTAACGGTTCATCCATCTCCTTTTCGTTCGGCCAGACCTTCCTGTCTACCAAAATGGCTTTCAAAATCATTCAAGGAGGTAATTAAATGGTTTCAATAGTTTAGTAAGGGTAAACATCTAGTTTTCTAGTTGAAGGAGGTAAATTTGAACTACCCTAATAGTTAAGGTGGTCCGAAGAACTTTTTTTAACAAAAAGGTAACACCATCGACATGTCTGCTCCTTTATCGTCTCATCTGGGCTTAGAATTTTCCTTTATTTTAAAAACTTTTAACAAAGACAAGATATCTTGCTATGCAACTAGATCATTAAGGGCCACTAGTATAATGCCCGTGCTAACGCTATGATTTATTTAGTGATGCATATGAAAACAACCTCGATATTTTTTTCCCATAGTATATTGCTCATGCCAATCATTACCTCCAAAGTAAATTCTATCAAATTTGAAATACTTAGCTAATTGTGTTTTGTCAATGTTTTGCCAATGACAATACATTGCATTTAACTTTTTTGGCATCATCCCCAAACAAGCACTATGTTGCTATCTACACGACAAATACTGGCATTCAGAGAGTACATGATGAGAAGGTCTCACCTTTGATACAAAAAGCTTCATAGCTCAAATATTCTAGAGAGTTGTATAAGACAAACTACCAGTTTTACAAGGCTAGGAAAACATGTGTAGACACTCAGCGGTGAGAGAAGAAATTAACTATTGTTCTATTCTTGGGTTGTCCTGCAAGTCGGTCTTTGGGTTTGGCTTGAAAGCATGGACCGAACTTCATCACAGCTCGGATGAATAGCATAGGCTCTATGTTGTTACTCACAAGCTCAAAGATTCCCTGAAAAAGGCATGAAGAAAATCAGAAAGCACTATACATGTCCCTTGGATATAAAATGTTGCCCTCTATAAAGCATGGCCTATCGGTTTAGAGTCTAAAAAATTTGTTCAAAAATTCCAATCACCAAAATTTATAGTCGGTGATAATTCATTAATATGAACAAATAGCACAAAGTTCAACATGCCAAGAGATTTGTATTCCAATGAGCAAACATACTATTAATTCCATAATAGCTGCATGTTGCATAGGAGCAAACGTCTCAGTAACAGAAAATATTTTCATAGTGAAAGTTCCACATGCAAAGACATACCTCTAGAAAGATGGTTTACTCTTCAGAATCATCAGAGTCATCATCAGTATATATAGGAGCTGACTTTTTAGACAGAACTCTTCATCAGGATAGATATTTGAGAACAACTGTAAATGAAAATAAGAAAAAAATTCATCAGGACAAAGCTAGTGGTGTAAATGAAGCATCATCCATTCTAAAGTTGTCACAAAAGAGTTTGACCTTGATGTATATTATGAAGAAAAATTTTATAACCATCTGACACTGACAGAACTACAAATCAGAAAGCACTATAGTAATGCCTATGAAGATAAAAACATACGTCAGCCATCCTTCAACTAAAACTACCTATTGAAGAAACAATGTAAACCACATTAACTACTTGACAACAATTTTGCGTACAAGCCGGTCGATGCATCTGTAAGGGATATGAATGAGGTGTAAGTTGGAGCAAAAGTTCAGTGCTGCTGTTATACATCTTTTTAGCAATTTACAAAAACCTATGGATAATCCAAATAAAAAAGAGGCGCGCCAAATAAACAGCATGCATCCACTTGGAGGTGAACTTACAGGCACATTTAGAAGCTATTTTCCCAGACCCCATCTTGAGCTGGTCTTGGCGTACCACTAAAACCTGCAGATGACATTGCCATTACTGAGAGCGTGCTCAGCTCTAGAGTTGTAAAGTTCAAACAACGCAGAATACTTGAAACACAAACCAGATGGCCAGTTTTGTAAATCATCGCAAATGGAATGTATCTAAAGTGATAAAGCGCATGGATTATGTGAATGTGAGCAATGGGAAGTTTTAGTTCAGGCTGCTGTAGAGGAAATCGTCAAACAGGTCAGCCAACCTTTTCTGTAAAACTCTTACAAAAATCCAAGCACCACATCATATCCAACTAAACTTCTAAACTTTGGGATACCTTTTCCTGCAAGCAGGGCACATAGCAACAACATCCCCAAAGCTAAGCATCAGTTTGAATGTATGCCCAATCTACCATGCCACTGGATGTAACTTCTAAGCATCTGAAAGATTAATCTTGTATCAGACTATCAGTAGGCAACAACTACATAGCAGCAAATATATGTGAGCGTATCACAGAAACGAGCATCCCAAGTAAAAGTTAAACTATGCAAAAAAGGGTTTTTTTATGAGCATCCCAACAAAAGGTTGTAGCGTATCACAGAAATGAAACCTGAATCCTGAACATAGCAGTAAATGGTAAAGCCATACGATTTCCTTCAAGAGGGTGTTCTCATGTCCTTGCTACCAAAAAGCGATTGAGGTCAAATGAACAAGAAATATTTCCCTCGCAAAAAAAAGAAATATTTCATCAAGCTCATGTCCTTGCTTCCCAAAACGATTGAGGTCAAATGAGCAGGATTTTTTGTTTAACTGAATGCATAGAGAGCTCATGCCTCAACTAACATTCAGATAATAAATCTTCACATAACATTTAATTGAAAATAGTAAATGTGCAATGAGTAATAACAATCTACAGCTTACCTTCACATGTGTTTTATCAATTTTATGTTTCCGATGTCGTGTTATCTTTAAGCCTGTTGCCTGGATAAATATCAAATGATAACATATTAAGTATTCATCTTGCAAAAGTGGTGTTGTCAGTAAAAGCTATATATAGACATTGCTTCGCAAAATGTTGGCAATCAATTGGTGCTGCCACTGACTAAGAAAATGGTATGGGTATCGTTCGTATGTATGACAACATAACAGCATGTAAGAATAAGAATCTCAGCATTGCTAGAAACAAAAAAAGCATATGACAAGAGTAATTATGTTGTAGGCTGCTAGATAGAAAGCATGGTAGCCTTCATGAACACAAAACTGGAATTCAATGAGCTCCACATCACTCAGAGTGCTATCCTTGTCATTGTCACATTTAATAAATATCGGCTTCAAAAGGAATGCTTCTCCCTTACAGATAGTGAGACAAAAGAGTGTCCAGTTGGCCTGAGCATTTAACTCTTCATATGGTATGTCAAATTGCCAAATCAGTAATCAACTTTAGATTTTAAATTGGAACGGAGATTGTATGAGCATTTATCTATACTAAATTTAAATCTCTTTGCACACGCTGAGATATTTAAATTTTTGTACTCAGCCAACCAAGTCCAACAGCAAATCAAAATGTGTATTTTAAGAATGAATGGAAATGCATAAACTCCCACTCTAGAAAATTAGTTAATATAAGAACCTTTGATCTATGCTTAAGATGCCATGAGTTTCAGGTACTCTTACAGGTTCCGATCAGATGCCACAACCACCAGCCCCTGCACCAACATAAGTTTACAACCAAGCTAATTCACGTCAACAACCAAATCTATTCAACAGACATTGTACAACATCCAAGCAGAACTGAAATCAGATAGCATCCAATCAGGAATATACCAGATATATATTTTCAAGATACTGAAGAAGCAAGTGGCGGTCTTGCATTTTTCTACAATCGCAGACGTAGTTACCTGTTGATGCTGAGCGTGGCAACTCGGAAAAGACGAACCCGTGCTATCCATTCTGACACTCCGATAGAATCGCTGCCAACATAAAATCCCCATGGAAATTAGCCTTGAACCGCTTCTAAAACATAAGAACCGTCTTTATCGACTAAGACTAATTTCTATAACTCGACGGCAGCAATGTTCCAAACAGAATTTGCAAGCAGTAAAGTTAAATACGCAGTTTCGTCAGACTGAACAAAGGCAAACAGGGGAGCTCACCTCCTATACAATCCCCTCATCTGATAATTGGGAATCCTGATGAAGTGCACCCGGAGCACGCCCTCACCAATCAGGGTCAGGTCCTGGTGGAAGACGATGACCAGGATCTCATCCTCCTCGAACTGCACGGCCAAATCCTGAAACAACACAAAACGCCAAGTCATCAGTAAGAATTTAAGATTAGAGGAGACTCGATCGAAAGAAGATTGGGCCGCGAGGGTTGAGTAGGGCCATGCGTGCTAGCCTGGAAGCGGATGGAGGCGTGGCGGAGAAGCGGCGGCGCCCACCCCACGTCAAGTCTTTGTCCATCGATGTAGGGGGTGCCCCTGTGCCAGCCCCAATTTGAATTTTGAACCAAACTGGTTGGATCGGGGACCCAAAGAAATCGCCGGCGGCGCGGACGGCCTCGCGATAGACTCGCGGTGGCACGGCGGGCTCGCAAGGTAGCAGACGGCGGGCGCGCGGATGGCCTTGTGGCGGCCGGGATAGACTCGCGACGCCCTCGGAGAGTGGATTTCCCGCCTGTGTATGCGGGCGGCAGGTCTATCCTGGCCGTCAAAATGTTCCGTGCATCAAGATTCGCGCTAAAAAGGTGACGGACGAAACAGGTCATGACATTCATCGATGAAGGGTAAACATGGAAATGTACGAAATGTACAGGCCGTCCACTCAAGCGCGTCGTGCAAGTGAAATGTTCCAGTTCCTGACCGTTGCTGATGACACTAGCCAGAGTTGGTGGAATAGCAACAGATGTGCAATTTGAATAGTCAGGCAAGTACAAAGATACAAATACACCCTCCGTTTCACGGTTAAAAGAACGTTTTTTATTTTTATAATTTATATTTGACCATTCATCTCTTTTAAAAAATTTTAATATATATTAGTTATATATATTTTTATAGTGGTTTATGTATTTTATTATTTACATAAAAAATTTAAATAAGATGAATGATCAAACAAAAACTGTAGAAGCTAAAAATGTTCTATTATTTATGAAACGAAGGGTATAAGTACTTCTACTACAGGAACTTTCATAGAAGTAACAGTGACGTTTCATTGACATAACAATGATTCTAAGCACTATGCTCCTAACACTAATCTGAGACGATGCTTGACACTAATCTGAGACGTTTCATTGACATCTTTTAAGCATAGTTAGCTTATGCTTGACAATAATTACCAAATATAAACCAAAATATTTAGTCAATACTCTTAACACTAATCTGAGACGATGCCCTAAACCTCAGTCAACACTCTTGACACTAATCTCAATTAACACTCTTAACATTAACCGCAATGAACGCCCTAAACACTAATCGCAGTCAACGCTTTTAATAGTAATCTTAATGAACGCTTCTAACACTAATCTCAGTTGACGTCTAGTCAACAGTTTTAATACTAATCTCAGCCACGCACTTAGCACTAATCTCAGTCCACCCCCTAAATCTTAGTCAACTCTCTTAACAATAATCTCAGCCCATGCTTTGAACACTATTCTCAGTCGATGTCCTAACACTAATCTCAGTCAACAGTCTTAACACTAATCTCAGTCAACACTCTTAACACTAATCTTAGTTGACACCCTGACCCTCTGTCAATGCTCTTAACACTAATCTCAGTCAACGGCATGAAACCTTAATCTCAATCAACGCTTTCATCACTAATCTCAATTTTTTTTGAAATATGATCAATTTAGTCTTGATCTTTAGATTAATTGTAAAGAAAATAATGGTTCGATCAGATTATGAATTGATGTATGGTTTAACAAATATGAATATTTAAATATAATATAATTGTAAAAGATGCTGCTCAGGCAATAAATGAAATCACAGTACCATCCTGAAACCTGCAGCTTTTAGGCATCAGGCCACGCGAATGTAGCATTGCCCACATGCGCCTCCCAAGTACTACCTCCGTAACGAATGTAACTACGAGCTAAGTGCCTGCTAAAAGGACTCATGTTTAACTAAGTTTTTAACGAATATGATTTAAATTTATGATACTTAATTAATTTATTATAAAAATACATTTTATGCTTAATCTAATAATATTTATTTAATATCATAAATATTGTTATTTTTTTATGTATAATTGGTCAAACCTAAAGGTGCGTTTGGTTGGCGACTAAAGGATGCCAAGCCCTGCCACACCTTCGTTGCGGCAAGCGTTTGGTTCGTGGCCCTTGTTCCGGCATGTCACAGAAGCGCCGGTCATCTATGGCCTGTTCATTTAAACTTATTAGTCAAACCAGCCAGCCATTCAACAGTATTTTTCTCTCACAAAAAATCAGCAGCAGCTGGAATCAGCCAGCCAGAAACGACCAAGCCAACGGGACGCTAGTTTATTTTGGAAGGCAAATCGTACCACACTTGCGCTCTCCGATTTCTGCGCCGAACCTTCGGCATGCCAACAACTCGGCGTGCCATCTATTGGGCATCGTTCAGACAGACCCTAAGATAGCAAAATATGTTACTATACTAAAATTATATTCTTTTTAGACGGAGGGATTACGAAATGTGTTGTACTACAATTTTGCGTCTCGAGATCCGTGCACCCATACCTTCCATCTATTCTATCTGTATTTCTATTTTATCTGAATGTATCACAGCAGCAGTAGTACTGCAATAGCCAGAGCACCCACTCCACACCAGTACAGCAGCAGTGCAGCACTCCTTGCGGGACCCACCCACGTCCTGTTTCCCACCCCACACTCTCACACCAGTTGATTTGATGCACCATTCATGTAGTACAATTTTTTTAAAACAACAAACTTCGCTTCTCTTGAGTTCTACACCATTTACAACAGACTTTTCATCTTTGTTTTTTTTGAAAAGACTTTTGTTTATTTATTTATATTTAAATAATATGTAAATTCATATTTACTAGTAGTATATATTTTAAAAATTATTTGGGGCACACTAAACA
This sequence comes from Bothriochloa decipiens, assembly GCA_023333625.1. Taxonomy (NCBI): domain Eukaryota; kingdom Viridiplantae; phylum Streptophyta; class Magnoliopsida; order Poales; family Poaceae; genus Bothriochloa; species Bothriochloa decipiens. The sequence continues at coordinate 62,275,393 of CM041634.1, forward strand.
GTTTTACCCCACTTTTGTTTATTTATTTTATTTAAGTAGTGGTAACACTATATGAAAAAGGACTGCCAGTATTTCAATGGTACACCTACGAACAATATGTTAGTTTCAGCAATTAACATTCTAGAGTTATCTTACAAACATTACCTTGCCATCTTCCTAAAAAAAAACATTACCTTGCCATCAATTCCAAGTACACAGCAACAGGAACAACGTTACTATTGCTATTATAGATCAGAACTTGTCATTCCAAAAGAGAAGACCTCACTAGGACACTAGCTATTATAATTTTTAGTTTCAGTCGGAGATGGGAGGGGAAAGTGAACCGGTGGACAAGCAAGCCTGGCTAATCTCTCTCCTGGCCACTGTTTCCGTCACCAAGAATGCCCCCAATGTGTGGAGGAGCACGACAGGGGACTGCCGGCAGCTGCACCGGGTCCCACATGCACCAATCTTGATGTTCCACAGGCATAGGCGGCCAGGATAACCCTGCCGGACGCATACCTATGCGGCATTGCTTTGCCCCCTCGCGGTGTCTGGGACGGACTCGCGGCGCCGCGGATGGCGTCTTGGCGGAGCAGGACGGCGTCGCGGCCAAGCAGGATGGCCTCGCCAGGCGCGCGATCCACCGCCGCGGCCTGGACGACTCGGGCCCAAGGCTGAGCCACCATTCTTCTCCGTCGCCGCCGCATCGGTGGGCGTCGCGGGTTCGGTCTCCTCACCTGCGGCAACAGGGACGGTCAAAACGACGCCGTCGGCCTTGAGGTTGGGGATAGGTCGTCCTCATCCCCGGCTGTGCTCGCCGCCTCGGAGTCGACAAAGGCTTGGGAATTGCGATCAGAAAAAAAACACTTGCAGTTGCAGGGGATCGAACCGTGAGCGCATGGGATCAATCGCTGTTGGCCAGGTGCGGTGTCGGACGCGGGGGGTGAGAGAGAGTGGGAAGCGGCTCGTAGCTTTTTAATCTCAATCGTTGCATCCGTACTATACGTATTATGAGTCGTTGATATTGAACAAAAAAGTGACTTAGTTTTTAATTATAGTGAAGATTGAGTTTGTTTTTAAAACAAAAGCTAGTTTATATTTTATAGCCTTATAGTTATGGATGGTAATGCTAAGTGACTAAAAACATAGATTAGTGTTATAATTTGAGTAACTCCAAAAGTATCTTTCCTAATTGTTCGGAATAGAGATTTTGGTGCAAAAGTACACTCTAGAATTTTTTTAATTGGTTATTCAAATATAACAATCTTGTATTATATGTTTGTAGCAAGCCTAAGATACAGAGAACCAATCTTAAACTCCTATAAAGCTAAAATCCACTATCTATTTCTCTAACGTACCGTTACGTCACATCATCAAGGGTCCTAAGCAGCCAAAGAATAAGGATTGAAGCATTCAAGGCAAACGGATGACACAAATAGGCAGCGGCGCTGATGAATTCATATCCACCAATCAGGGCTTGCATGCCCCTCGAGCAGTTGAAGTGTCAAACGGACTACACGGTTGTTGCCCTTCCACCAAATCCTAGCTATAAATTTTCCTGCAACGGATTGAGGCACTCATCGAAACGTTCCAACGCTTGATTTTGCTCCTGTATTATAAAAGACACTCGGGTATGCCATTCGGTAGCCAAGTTTTGTCACCCAACGTCTGCACCACAGCATCGGCTCTCCAGCTCCGTGTGCATCGGCAACGAAGCAACTCAGGCATCCTCACCAATCAGATCCTGCTCAACTGCCGCAAGCAGCAGAGATGAGAATGCCGTCGAGCCAGGCAGCAAGCCACCATAGTCACAACGATCTCAACAAAAGGCTTGCAGTATAGAAGCAATGAGGTTTCATTTCTGCAGTTAGCTAGAGGAGTCACTAAAATTTGGTTCTCAACAAATTCCCGCGGCAACTCACATGTGAATTGAGGCGCTCCGAGATCGAGTTAATTAAGAAGAGATCGATGATCGATATGATCTAGACAGCAGCAATAACGTACTATTAATAACTTAGCTTGCAAAAAGATAGCAGGAGCAATAAACAGTAGGGATTTAATTTGTATGGACAATAACAAAGCAAAACACAAACGATGACGACATCATATATTTATATGGTCGTGGAAGCGACGATGGAGAAGAAGCGCGCGGCAGCTAGCCAGCCAGCTCCGACTTCGACCCATCTAGATCTAGCTTATCTTATTCGATCGTTCGTCGTTGGACTGGACAACGACCCTTGATCGATATATATCGACATGGAACTGAACTGAAAGTGAAAGGAGCGAGCGAGGAAATCAATCGATCGATCAGTAGTCTGTGGTGGGCAGCTGCTCGTGATGCGGGCGCTGTCCGATGAAGATGATGTCGTAGACGAGCGCCGCGATGGCCGCGCCCACGAATGGGCCGAGCCAGTACACCCAGTGGTTCTCCCAGACGCCGCTGACGACGGCCGGGCCGAAGGACACGGCCGGGTTCATGGAGGCGCCGTCGAAGGCGCCCCCGGCCAGGATGTTGGCGCCCACGATGAAGCCGATGGCGATGGGCGCGATGACGCCGAGGTCGCCCTTCTTGGGGTCCACGGCCGTCGCGTACACCGTGTACACCAGCCCGAAGGTCATGACGATCTCCAACACCACGGCGTTCCAGGCGCCCACGCCCGCCGACAGCGAGAAGGCGCCCACGGCCGCGCCGCCCGTCGCGATCTTGAGGAGGAGGCAGGCCACGACGGAGCCCAGCAGCTGGGCCACCCAGTACACCACGGCCTTGAGGAGGCTGATGTTGCCGCCCACCCAGGCGCCGAAGGTCACGGCCGGGTTCACGTGGCCGCCGGAGATGTTGGCACCCACGGACACGGCCACGAACAGGGCCAGGGCGTGAGCCAGAGACGCGGCGATCAGGCCGGAAGGAGTGGTGGCGCCGCCGTCCGTCAGCTTACCTGCATGCAGGTTATTACGTTGTTGTTGTGCATTGGTTAATTATTATATTACCACCTTAGCTAGCTAGGTCTTGTGTGCCAATAACTAAATCACCAGCCGCAAGTAGCTGTACTCACTGAAGGCCATCCCGGATCCTGAGCCGGCGAAGACGAAGATGAGCATGGAGATGAACTCTGCAACGGCGGCCTTGGCGGTGTCGGGGTGGGACAGCTCGCCCGGAGCGCCCACGGCGATCCTGCTCACCGGCATTCTCGCTGTCTTTGTGGTCTTCAACTTTGGATCGAGCACGGAGAGGACGCTGCTGGCCTGCTGCTGCTGCTGCTATAGTCAAGTCCGTTGCGGCAGGGCAGTTATATACTGCTATGCTATATATAGGCCAGGAACCGGGATTGGAGGCTGGCCGGGGAATGCCATAAGGGGAAGCTGCTGGAGACAGCGGCCGGATAATTTGCTCGATCATGCAGCATGACGATCGACGCGACCGCTTCAAATACAAACAAACTAAAGGCAGCCACACACACAAAAAGAAGGTCCAAGGCCGGCAGCCTGTATCTGGATCGGGATCGAGAATATATGGACTCCACTCCACGTATTTTTGGTCCCTTCTTTTTCCAAACAAAATAAATAAATCTCCTATTTCAAAAGATCAATCAATATCATTTATATCTCTGAATAAATCTACTATAAAACTTAAAATTGTTTGACTCATGAAAATACGAGATATTCTCGCAAAAATAAAATAAAATAAAATAGGATGTGGTGACGAGGCCGCGGCATGCCACAAGTTCTACAACCAACAAAGATGCACAGAAGCTGCTAGCTGCGCAGCCAACCAAACGTTGCGGCGGCACTAACCTATTTTTGCTGTCTAGAGAAACGGAGTAGGATATGTGGAGTAGACAAGGATGACAGCTTTGTGCTTGCGTGGCATGGCATATATTAATAGGCCCTACACCACCAATACCGAGGCACAGAAAAGATGGTAGGGCGGGCCTCCCGGCCAATGCGGATGGGCCACGTGGAGGAACAATTGGTTGGGGAGCTCCTAGCGGCTGGTGGGGGCGCCGACCACGGAAGCGGATTTGTTTGTCGTCTTTCTCCTCGTCTTGCATTTTCTCTCTTTTGTTTACGGAGGACATGGAGGATGCATGGAGATGAGTATCCAGCGACGCTACTGGAGGCCTGGAGCTATCGTCTCGTCTCTCCGAGCTTTTCTTAAAAAAATATCCATTAAAGTTTTGTTTTTATTTAGTAAACTCGGGAGCTTGGTTGCTCACAAGTCGGGAACATGTAGGACTGTTTGACGCTGCATGTACGCTGTAAATAAAAGGCCACACTTCTATAGATCAACTCAGCCCAGTTCCCTCGTCCAGATGCTCAACAAAGTCATCCAGGCAGATTGCATCAACGTCCAATAACTTTTAAGACAGCAACATGGGGTACATAGAAGTTACGCTTACCTTTCAAGCACCACCAAAACCACGCAACTTCTTCACTTCACCATCAGAGGTTAGATGGGATTGCTTTACTTCCTACAATCCTACTCCTAACCTAACCTAACCTTCCCTTAATACACGCAGAACAGACATGATGCTACAAACAGATAGGAAACGGCACCGTAGGCATAGTGCTAATAATAATAAGAAAAAGCTCCAATCCATCATTCAGATCAAAAACCAAAAGGAGTACCTCTCCTGAGAAAATGTCAAAGGGTGACAAACCCAGCCCCTCATAAATCTCCCCAACAACGATGGTACTGCCTGTGTCGGTGCAAGTACATCAACCATCAAAAACTTTCAATAAAAAATGTAACAGACATATCAACTTACACACAGGACAATGTATCACCAGGAAAGGGCGCTTTCTCCATACACGAATATCTCATTTTCTAAATCCCTCACCCATTGGCATACTCTATTGCACATCTTGATTGCTTGAGTCTGCAAACAAGTATAATCCAAGTTAGTTCGTTATAATTATCCCTATTATACAATCATGATAACTGCATTAACCCATTCGCCCTCAGACCTACACAAAGATGACAGCAGCTGTCTTGTGCTATGATCCATTATTAATTTTTTTTTAAAAAAAACACACCCTTAACATCAACAACTGAATGTACATGCACTATACCTTATCAGCTAGTGGATTAAAAGCTGCATATAGTTCAAAATCCTGGGTTATCCAGCAAAATAGAACTGCAAGAAAAGGGAAAAGGTAAATGAACTTGTCACATTAAGTACCCAGATGATTATGAAACTCAATAGAGCAAACAAATTTGACATCATCTTGATAGGGAATGTACTGCACTCTTGCAATAGAGCATGCTTGATAATAAATTATTTCTCTGCTGCGTCACCGCCAACGGGAGATTTTGCCCAAAGACATCGCAAAATCGTGTATGTTTGCTCACACACACCATGTCGATTATTTTATTCATTTCTTAGATTTGCGGAGAGAGAAGGTGGGTAAAATGTTGTTTATACCCTTGCCTTCAACATGAAGCTGTCCACTAAAATTTGCCACAACACACTGTTACGAGAAAGAGCATGGCTAGAACTATATTTAAATATATAAAGATTCGTAGGGAGTTATCAGGATGATTTGATAGACTCAATGAACAGCTTCATAGATAGAAAGAAAACGAGGGGGCTTTTGCAAATAGACTTTCTTCCTCCTCGGAAGAGTCAGCCATGACATGGCTGAGCAAGGCAACAGCGTAGGTGAGGGGGGCGCACGTGGGGGAGTTCCGCCCCCATGGCTGGCCGCGCCGCCGGGGGAGCTCCGCCCCCATGGTTGGCCGCGCCGCCGGGGAGCTCCACCCCATGGCTGGCCGCGCCGCCAGAGAGCTCGCCCCTGGGCTGGCCGCGCCGCCAGGGAGCTCCACATCATCAACTTCTTCTCCCATGGCAAGTCAGTCTTGAGGTTGAAGATGAGGGGAGTTTGGACATTTCCCGTACCTTCTCTCTCTTCAAAACTGAGAAATGATTAAAATAATCCACGCGGTGTCCATTGGCAAACATTCCCAAATTCATAATGGTACTCGGCAAAACCAATCGTTGGCGGTGTGTTGCAGCCAATTTGATGTTTTCGCGATGTCCCACAGCAAAAATCGCCTATTACCAAGCATTTTATATCTAAACAGGCACAGATGAATAGGAGGAACCATGCGATTCTAGTGGGCCATTCTTTACCATTATCTGAGATAACTAGCACTAGCACAGAAATGAACAACAGCACCCTGGCAACTAGTCAACTACCCCATACATCAGTCTCCACCCATCCTTCTCTCTATATATGCAGACATTGACACCAATAGATGCATCCAGTACTCCTGTGACATTACATAACCACATGTGTATTGTACAGTTCAATAAGTTTTGTCCAGTTAAGTCACTATGACAGTATGGAATATTGTCATAGTTTATTACCTGGCCTTGATGAGTATATACCAGAATCCTGATGGTTTCGAAAGAGCAGCTAATGGAATGTGTATGCTTTCTAGAATAAATGAGTATCCAAATTTACTAAAAATGAATCACAATTTTCTATAGTACAGAAGTATTTTGTTGCTAGTGCTTCCAAATAGTGGGACTTGAGTATTTAAGGGGTGTTACAATCAACTTACCATAATCCTCATCTCTTCGGAATTGAGTTTTGTGTGGACCAGTTGCTTTATCATGCATGGATACATACAATTTTTGGTAAGCTTTGTACAATCTGCACATATGAGACTGTCATACAAAGAAGAATCACTATTATAGAAGTGAATGTGTAGTAGCGTCAATATTCATACCTCTTCTGCTGCTTTTTATTGCTTATGGGTAAGGGAAATTCTGATGACACAAACTGGTCAAGGTAAACGCTTTTATATATAAAATGCCAGAGTCCACCTGGTCCTCCAATTGCCATTTCAGAAGACAAAGATTGTGAACTCATGTCTCGAGAGGACTCTGGAGGGTGTGATGCAGATTGAGAAGACAGGTCGGTTGGGAGTTCCTCAACACGCAATGCATTCTCATGTAAAGATCTTTGGACTTCAATGAGGACATTTGACTTCAAGAGAACATTTTGAATGCGGGCCCTAGACATTGTGCACAAAAGTATAGGCTATGTCAGTTCAATTTTTGGTGGCATACATTCAGACACCTCGTGACATCCAAATCATGCTTAGTCATTTATTGGCTAGCTCACCTGGAATCTTTGAGATCATAAAAGGCATCTGATCGTGTAGTAAGCAAAGTCACATATGTATGTTCCTGTCAAGAAAAGGCCCACATTTAAGCCTCTATACCAGTTATTATGTAAGAAAAGAGAGATTGTGCATACAAAAGGCTCAGGTCAAATTCCTAGTCACTCCTACATTTTTGTCCAATATCATGTTGCACTAAAACAGGGGGGTCGAACATCTCAATATGCTCTTATATGTGGTCTACTGCTTGTTCAGATCCTCAACAAATTGATTTACTTATCTACCTTAGTCCTTTTATTTTCAAACTCTCACTCCTCACTGCCAATGCCACAATCAATTTCCCTCAAACTCCAGCAAAAACCACATGTAGAACCAGACCCCACATGTCATTGGCTTAGCTTGGTGTTGGTGATATAGATGAAGAGTGCCCCTGAAGTGAAAGTATTCATGAAAATCCCCTAATCTGTCATCAGTGAGCATTCAATATTGACAATTTCTAAGCTAGAGTTCAGCAAGAACAATAAAGGCCGTGGTATAGCATGAGACTATGAAATGCAAAATGTCTCTGCACAAGCTTGAGATGACACCCAAGTAGTCTGAGATTGAAAAAAAAACTCAGTTGTCCTCATTTTATTAATGAAAACCATAAACCTCTAATGTACCTATTCTTGTTAGCAACGTATCTCTTTATGATAAGAATGGTAAATCAATACAGCTATTTACATGGATAAGTTTCACTCACGTCAAAAAAATGAACATAAGCATGCAGGTAGGCCATAGGATTGTATCTTGGCAAACATATTGGTACAAACGACTCTGAAGTTCTGCATAAAAAGACAAACTGTAAGAACATTGTTCAAGGTTAAAATCCTTCAATTCAGAGTATGTCATGATTACCTAAAAGATTCAGAGGACAGAATGAAATTCGCAAGTAATAAAATATCATCAGGATGCAAAGTTGCCTTTTGTGCTCCAACAAGACTAATAACCTGAAAATAATCGAGAACGATATATAAGAATGAAGAAACATTAAAAAACAGGACTAGGGAAATGAAAATGGAAACATCCCTAAAGATAGTAACCAGTGGTAGTACGAGCAAGAGCATAATCCTCATCCATTCACCTTGAATAAGTTATTAATTTGAGTCGAGAGACTAGAGATATCAGATAACATTGTACTCCCTCTGTCCCACTATTCTTGACGTTTTGGCAGTGCATTTAGGTGACTACATTCACTGCATGTCTCATGTATCAGGACACAGCAGACGTCCAGTGATACTTTATTGCATCCGGTTGACAGCTATAACGTCTTCTATAACGGGACACAGGGAGTATTGTATTTCTACACAAGTAGCAGGCCTTACACAGAATTCACAGAACTTTAGCACAGATACATCTAAAGGACAAATCAACATGGATAATTGGAAGAAAATAAGTGCACAGATGTATGCGCCTCTAGAATGTGTGTGGAACCCTAAAGTGTGTTCACAGATAACTAGAAACAAAGATTACAGTACAAAATAGAAACAAACCTATATATGAACCTGTTGAAGGTGCAAGTGGAACATAAAGTGTGTTGATAAATAAGTATTATGGAAACTGGCTTTACACTACATATCAACGAAGTGTCAGGATTTGATAAAGAATGAACTTTAACACTTAATTTGTGGTTATCAAGCCTCATATAATTAGTATCATAGTGCAAGCTGTCATCAAGTTGGGCGAACCTTGTGCTCACACATCAATAGCGCAAATAGAACCCCTGAATCAGCAACGTCCTGCAAAACTGCGCTAGCTGCCTGCCTTGTTGATTGAGCAAGAGGAAGGCATGTATAGGCATGAAGAAAAGCCGCAGGATTCCTGTACAGTTATTTCGATGAGACTCCCAATGAGTGCTAAACGTCCAAACAGTTATGTGGAATAAAAATAAAATGAGTCCCAAGCAAACGAAAAAAATTGACTGACCAGCTGAATGCATGTATAAGAGATAGGAAAACTGCATCGGTGCCACCAAGCAATGTTGCCATATCAAATCTGGGATTCTTCTCAAAGCACCTATTGACTGACTTTGTCAAAATAAGCAACAACTGCAAAGTCATGTTTTCCGAGACATATCAGTATAAGGATGGAGAAGGCATATCTGCATACATTTATCCAGGCTAAAAGTCCATAAATAAAGAAATAATAGTATCAAGAGATGAATGCAGCAGCGGAAGCACCTGACCATACATGAGCTCTAGTTGCCCCCTCAATCCTTCATATGACTCTTCCGTGCAACTTATACAAACTAAATATATTGGCCCCTTGACAAGGAAAACTATCTGAAAGACGGCGTTAAAGAACTTAGTAGCATGTAGCATTAATTATTTGTTTCCAAGGAATAAAGCAAGGAAGGCAAGCAGACCTGGTGTTTGCCAGCTCTCACAAATTTGATATGGTCACCACTGGAATGAGAGGAAATAAGGTGAGACAGAGTTTAAGAATGCCAGAAAAGTAAGGCCATTGCTATAACAAGGCCATATACATACCTGTTCTCAACAAAGGAAATGATTGCTTGCAATGTAGCAGAAAATCCGGCTAGCTTGTGCTCATCCCCATACCTGAAAGTTGCAAAGTTGGTAACAGTGCTGTCATGGTTTAGGTTGGTTGGCGAAATGTGCATAGTAGATGTAGCGTCAGTATATGTAAGGACATAATTCCTGTTCCTCCATACATACCTGGAATATATTGGCTTGCCAGAATTGCTGAGGATGAAGAAATGCTTTTTCCTCTTCCTCCAGGAAGATGAAGCATCGTCCTGAAACACAAGAGCGAAGTCCAGTTGAGGCAAAGTCCGAGTGATGGGGGTTGACGAAGGTGACGAGCTCACCTCGTGGAGATGCTTCTTGTCGCGCGGCCAATCCTGGGCGGGCTCGGGGTCGGGGTCGGGGTCGTCATCGAGGCTGCTTCCGCGCTCGCCAGCGTATCCGCTGCTGCTGGGGCTGGGCTGGGATTGGGAGACGTCGTCCCCATCACCATCCTTGTCATCGTCGTGGAGGCCCTCGTGCGCCTCCTTCCACGGGGAGGTGGTGCTCCCGCCTCTGGACGCGGCGGTGAGGTAGCCCTCGTCGTCGTCATCGTCGAGGTCGTGGATCTCGGCGGTGTGGAAGTCCGGGGGTAGGTCCCTGGTGCCGCGAAGGGAGGCGGCGAGCCTGGCTGCAGATTCGGCTGGGGGCGACGGGGCGTCATCGCTGGGGTTGGGGTTGGGGCTGGGGTTAGGGCTGGGCGGATCCATGGCTTTGCCTTGTTTTCCCTCCACCAAATTCCTCCTCCTCGTGCCCCCCGCGAAAGGGAAGGAAAGGAAAGTCCCCCCCTTGGCCTTGATGGGATCAGATCAGAACATGTCGTCGTCAGATAGATAGATCCCGCCGCATCCGCCCTTGCTGTTTTTTTTAACAGCCTCTCGTCATCCAAGTACAGTCGTATCTGTTCGGATACCACCACACACACGCACACACATCATCACACGCTCTGTATAAACAAACCTATAACTATACTTAAGCACTGAAACATAGCTAAGAAATACTCGTCCTTATTGTTTTGACTGGCTAGTTGCTTCAACGCTTAATAATTTATTTATTGTCTTCAACAACCAACAACAACCAAGTCTGTCAGTCCCAAGCAAATTAGGGTAGGCTAGAGTTAAGACCCAACAAACCACTCTTGGTCACGGTTCAGGCACGTCGATAGCCATTTTCCAAGCACTCCTATTCAGACACAGACCTCTAGGTATATCCCATTCTTTCAAATCTCTTTTTATTGCCTCCTCTCATATCAACTTTGGCCTTCCTCTGTCTCTCCTCATATTATTATTTTAACTTAGAACTCCATAATGCACTGGTGCCTCTGAAGGTCTCCTTTGGACATGGCCAAACCACCTCAACCGATACTGGACAAGCTTCTCTTCGATAGGTGCTACCCCTAGGCGATCACGAATATCATCATTCCGCACTCGGTCCATCCTCGTGTGACCACAAATCCAACGCAACATACGCATTTCTGAAACACTCAGTTGTTAAACATGTCTTCTCTTTGTGGGCCAGCATTCTGCTCCGTACAGCATAGCGGGTCTAATCGCTGTTCTATAAAACTTGTCTTTTAGCTTTTGTGGTATCCTCTTGTCACAGAGAATGCCAGAAGCTTGGCGCCACTTTATCCACCCAACTTGGATTCTTTGGCTGACGTCCGTATCAATATCTCCATCCCTCTGTAGCATCGATCCCAGATACCGAAAGGTATCTTTCCTAGGCACTACTTGACCTCCCAGACTCACGTCTCCCTCCTCCTATGCAGCAGTGCCAAAGTCGCATCTCATGTATTCGGTTTTAGTTCTGCTTACTCTAAAACCTTTAGACTCAAGGGTCTGCCGCCACAACTCTAGTTTCCTATTTACCCCCGCTCGGCTTTCATCAACTAACACTACATCATCGGCGAACAGCATACACCAAGGGATGTCCCCTTGGATGTCCCTTGTAACCTCATCCATTACTAAGACAAAGAGATATGGACTCAAGACAGACCCTTGATAAAGCCCAATCTTAATCAGAAAGTAGTCTGTGTTACCATCATTTGGTCGAACACTAGTCACAACATTGTTATACATGTCCTTGATGAGGGTAACATACTTTGCTGGGACTTTATGCTTGTCCAAAGCCCACCACATAACGTTCCTTGGTATCTTGTCGTAAGCCTTCTCCAAATCAATAAAAATCATGTGTAGGTTCTTCTTCTGTTCTCTAAACCGCTCCATAACTTGTCTTATGAAGAAGATTGCTTCTATGGTTGACCTTCCAGGCATGAAACCAAATTGGTTCATGGATATCCGCGTTGTTCCTCGCAAGCGATGCTCTATGACTCTCTCCCATAGCTTCATGGTGTGGCTCATCAACTTGATTCCCCGATAATTAGTACAACTTTGGATGTCTCCCTTGTTCTTATAGATTGGTATCAATATGCTTCTTCTCCACTCCTCAGGCATCTTGTTCGATCGAAAGATATTGTTGAACACCTTGGTTAGCCATACTATAGCTATATCCCCGAAACATCTCCACACCTTGATTGGAATACCATCAGGGCCCATTGCTTTACCCCCTTTCATCCTTTTTAGGGCTTCTCTGATCTCCGATTCTTGGATCCGCCGCACGAAGCGCCTGTTGGTGTCATCAAACGAGTCGTCCAACTGGACGGTGGTGTTCTCACTCTCACCATTGAAAAGCTTATCGAAATACTCTCGCCATCTATGTCTAATCTCATCCTCCTTCACCAAGAGCTGCTCCCTCTCATCCTTAATGCACTTGACTTGGTTGAAGTCTCTTGTCTTCCTATCACGAGCCCTAGCCATCCTATAGATGTCCTTCTCTCCTTCCTTCGTACTCAAACGTTGGTATAGACCCTCGTATGCCTGTCCCTTTGCTTCGCTCACCGCTCGTTTTGCAGCCTTCTTTGCCACCTTGTACTTCTCTAAGTTGTCGGCACACCTGTCATGGTACAAGCGCTTATAGCATTCCTTCTTTTTCTTAATAGTCTTTTGCACAACTTCATTCCACCACCAAGTGTCTTTTGAATCGCCTCTACCCCCTTTGGTCACTCCAAGCACCTCTGAAGCAACATTCCTAACGCAAGTTGCCATCTTCTCCCACATGTCGTTTGCATCCCCTTCATCCTGCCAAGGGCCCTCTTCAATAACTCTTTCCTTGAAGACCTTTGCTGTCTCACCTTCTAATTTCCACCACTTTATTCTTGCAATCTTAGGTTATTTAACCCTACAGGCTTGCACTAGAAAGCGAAAATCAGCCACCAACAACTTGTGTTGAGAAACTACGCACTCTCCAGGTATCACCTTACAATCGAAGCATGCCCGTTTATCCCTCCTCCTCGTAAGGACAAAGTCGATCTGGCTAGAGTGATGGCCACTACTAAAGGTCACTAAATAAGACTGCTTCTTCCTAAAGAAAGTGTTGGCTAACATGAGATCAAAGGCTATAGCAAAGTCTAAGACTTTCTCTCCTTCCTGGTTCCTACTGCCAAAACCGAAACCTCCATGCACTGCCTCATAACCTACCCTTGACGTACCTACATGACCATTAAGATCCCCTCCTATAAAGAGCTTCTCGCTATTAGGTACAGCTCTAACCAAGCCATCTAAATCTTCTCAGAAAAGCCTTTTAGCGCTCTCATCCTGGCCTACTTGGGGGCATACGCACTAATTACGTTTAAGACCATATCGCTAATGACGAACTTAACTAAGATGATCCTATCCCCTTGTCTTCTCACCTCCACCACACCATCCTTAAGGCTCTTATCAATCAAAACTCCTACTCCATTTCTATTGGAAGATGTCCCTGTGTACCAAAGCTTGAAGCCGGTGTTGTCCACCTCCTTCGCCTTCTGCCCCTTCCATTTAGTCTCTTGGACACACAAGATATTTACTCTCCTCCTAACCGCTGTATCAACTAACTCTCTTAACTTACCCGTGAGGGACCCTACGTTCCAGCTACCTATACGAATCCTAGTGGGTTCAACTAGCTTCCTTATCCTTCGCACCCGTCGCTGATGCGAAGACCCTTGCTCATTTTTCACCACACCCGGGCGCTGATGTGGCGCGCCACTAAGGATGCGACGTCCCGATCCTTGCTCTCTTGACACCGTGCCCAGATCACGACACGGCGCGTCACGGGGGTGACGACCCAGCCCTTGCTCATTTGTCACCATACCCAGGATCCGGCATGGCGCGTCGCTAAGAGGGTTACGCCCCAACGGGAGTCTATTTGGTCTCATCTCCATAAGAAAGGCTGGTTTTGACGTCTGGCTCGCTACACCTAAACACAACCCTCCTCCTTTATCCGGGCTTAGGACCGGCTATGTTGAGATGACTCAAGAAAGTCTTCCAGTCAACATAGGCGAAGTTAATTTATTTATTGTCTTAAAAAAATAATTTATTTATTTATATATATTATATATACATTGAGTTTTTTTTAGAAATATTGTAGCTAAGCAAGCACAGCAGAGCAATCTTCTTAGCATTCCGTTCCACACCAGAAAAAGGAAAAAAAAAGAAAAAAAAACATGGTATAACAAAAGCTGCTTATCAGCCTCGTAGACCATCAGCTGAACAGGGCTTTGTAAATGGGAAAATGTAGTTGAATTTTCTGCAAGTAACAATCACAAGAGGTTACAATATGGCCCTCCTAGGCTGCCTACCACAAAACCATCTCCTAGGTTACACCATCATGCTTACTAGACTTCCACTTCCTCCTCCACTGCTCTGATTACGATTACACTTCCAGTTCCAAACACCCAACATCAGCAAGAATGTAGGACTCCCGCAGGAGAAAAGAAAATAAACTAACCAAAACAACACCCTCACAGGCTCATGATCATCATCAAATACAAAAAGAAAAGAAAAGAAAAGAAGAATTAGTGATTACCAAAAAAAGAAAGAAAGACAAGGCCATAGCACATCTGGTCAGCTTAGCTCCACGGGCGGGCTAATGTACACCATCTACTACCAGACCCGCCGCTATATTAGTCTACGCTGGCGGAACCCTTTGCTAAAATGAGGCTGCATCAACTTCACATACAAACCATTCAACTGCACCAATGAATCATGACTTCCCTGCTCCACAATCCTACCACCATTTAACACAACAATGCTATCCACATGCTTCATCATCGCTGCCCTGTGCGCGATCAGAATCGTTGTTTTGTTCCCCATGATCAACGTGTCGAGGGCTTCCTGGACCACCCTACTCGACTCAGATTCGATAGCGGAGCTGGCCTCGTCAAGCAGCAGAATGGGCGCATTCTTTAAAACCACACGAGCAATGGCAATGCGCTGCTTCTGCCCAGGAGTCAAATCCACCCCGCGCATTCCCACATGTGTATCATAACCATGAGGCAGGCTACTGATGAAGTGATGGGCATTCGCAATCCTGGCTGCTTCTTTCATCTCAGACTCCGTTGCATTGTGCCTTGCATATATTATGTTCTCTCTTATGGTTGTTGAAAATATAACAGGATCCTGAGGAACCAACCCCATGTGGCTCCGCAACCATCTCAAGTTGAACAACTTCAAATCACGGCCATCCAACAAAACTTGCCCAGAAGTTGGATCATAGAACCTCTCGATCAAAGAAATTATCGTACTCTTCCCGGATCCTGATACACCTAGTACAGCAACAGTTTGCCCTCCATTCACTCTGAGGCTAAAATTACTCAGAACCATCACCTCAGGGCGTGTAGGGTAGCAAAAATCAACGCTCCTGAATTCAATGCTCCCATACACGTTAGGGGGTTTCAGGCCACTGGCATCATCTGGATCAATCTTGGGTACACGATCAATAATTTCAAATACTGAGGTCAGGGATTTCCGGCGTTTCAGTATATAAGGGGCAAGGCCGAATGGTTCCACCAGTGCAAAAGACGCAAAAGAGAAGACAATGTACTCCTTAACAGCAGTTACGAGACTCAGATGTCCATCCTTCACAGCAGCGGCTGTATACCACAACAGAAGTGCATTGCATGCGAAAAGAAGGAACTGAGAGAAACCAAAGGCAAAACCAATGCCCATCCCATGAATAAAGCTTTTCTTGAGAATATTACCAAGCTGCAATCTATAAAGTTCCATTATTTTGTTACCAGCACAAAATGCTACCACAGTATAGATATTCCTCACAGCATCTTCAAGAACCAAAGAAGCTTTCCTGTGCATCTCCTGGATTCCTCTGGAAAAGCCAGAAAGCCACATTTTCTGCAGAAGAGCAACCCAAGTGTGAGCCCAACTAAGCAGTTCGACAAGGAGGTTTGCTAAGCTTTTTGATGCAAGTATTAAAGTAACTGCATGCTATCAAATATTTTTCAGTTTATTCCGCTGTGTAAGGGTGGGACAGGGGTTCGGGGCTTTTGTCAGTCTGTGTGAGAAGCTCTTATTATCAGGAATGCATGGGGGCGGCTTAGCCCCCGCAGGTCGATTTTTTTTAGAAGTCTTACTTTCTTCAAAGTTATTAGAATCGCAAAAGGTACTGGCAGACCTGTCACAGTGACCTTAACTCATCCTATCTGTAACTGCAAGATTAAGTTATGATGCTATTCAAAGGACTGATGAGGCAAATCAAAGGATTAGTAAGGCCAAAAGAAAGAGGTTTAATAGTGCTGTGATTTTGGGTGCTTGGATTCTCTGGATTCCAAGAAACAAGTGTGTCTCTAATGGCGCTTCTCCTTCTCTCACCGATGTTCAGTACTACTTCCAGGAGGAGATGAGAATCTGGTGCTCGGCAGCAGCCAGAAATCTTCTAAAATTGGGCTTTAGATCAGGCTACATGACTAGTTTAATTAGTCCAGGTCGGAAGTCAGGTAGTTTTTTTTTATTTCTGTTTCAAGATTTTGATTCATGATGTATAACGGCCCTTCTCCTTCTCTCACCGATGTTCAGTACTACTTCCAGGAGGAGATGAGAATCTGGTGCTCGGCAGCAGCCAGAAATCTTCCAGAATTGGGCTTTAGATCAGGCTACATGACTAGTTTAATTAGTCCAGGTCGGAAGTCAGCTAGTTTTTTTTTAATTTCTGTTTCAAGATTTTGATTCATGATGTACAACGGCCCTTCCTTGTCTCAGCTGAGATGAAGGTTGTTTGTAAGGGACAGTTAATTCTTCTCTACAATATAAAGATGTGCAGCTCTCTTGCATGCACATGAAAAAAAAGTTTTGATGATTCCATATTAAGTTCCATAAAATGCATAATTCAAAACTTAATATAAAATACAGGTAAGGAAATTCTTACTTCCATATAATAGACCTTAATATAATGAGGAACTATAGTAAAAATTACGTTGGATGTTGAAATGGATGAGACCTACCTGTGCAACCGCAGAAATGATAAGGATGGGTAGCGTTGCCAATGCAACAAGAGCAACACGCCATTGTAGTAACATACCAAGAAGAAGGGCAACAAGAATGGCCGATGTATCCTGAATGAATATAGAAAGTCTGTTACTGAAAGCAGCGCGGACAAATGTTGCATCATTTGCAAGTCTCATTGATAATATGTCTGCACTATTTTCTTCGTCATCAAACCAACCAACTTCATTGCGCAGAATTGCTGGAATAGAGTAAACAGGATGTGAGAAGTCGGATATTTTGAACATTGGTTTTACTATAATCTATACACGATAGAACTTAGCAGCATTATGTGTTGTGTTAGATACTCGTGAATATGTGCTTTATCTACGGATGTTGAACTAGACAGCTTATTAGGTGAGGTTGCACCATCAACTATGGGACTGCAATACAAAAGTAATATAAAGGAAAAGACAGACATACCTGAAAACATCATCCTTCTGACACGCTCAGTCATCTTCTCTCCCATTATACCAAAGTAGAAGTGCTGCAAGAAGTTGGCTAGTACAGTAATTATACCCATGCCAACAATGAATGAGCAGTACTTATTCACTTCCGCATGTACATCACGGACCCCTATTTTGTAGTAGGCCACTACTATTAGAGAAATTGTGTACGCAAGAAGAGGATTAAATGAACCAAAACAAGCAGCCCCAGCACTTCCTAACAGAGCATAAAAATATTCTGCAAGACTAAGCTCTGCAAGCCTCCAAAAAGATGGTGCTTTTGTGTGCTGCTGCTTGGAATCCTCAGCATGAAAACTATCAAATATGTCGAGAGGTCGGCTGAAAGTTTTTGAGTGGGAGCGCTCATTTTTCGGATCAGAAGTCAATAATGGAGATATTGGAGATTCTGGGTCTGATGTATTTGAGGACTGTCGGTGCAACGGGACATCAATTTTGGGGAGATCAGGCAATTTCATTTCAAAACTGTCCTGCCTTTTGATGGATGGAGCTCTCTCAGAATCAACCATTGGTAACCTGGCTTCTGCCATTTGCTCTGAAGGGGGGCTTTGAATATTTGGTGATTCATGTGAGTTATGATTGGCATCTGAAGTTCGGAATGCGAGAAAGCCATGTGATTTCTGAAGTGATGGCGATTTTGACATATTTGGAGAAGATGATTCTTGAAAGCTGTGACTTGCTGACGAATCCCTTTCAATTTGGAAGGAGCTTGGCTCTTTATAATTTCTTATTGGTGTTCTGAAATAGTTCAGGAAGGAAAATTATCTCAATTAGCCCAGAAAAAACTTAGGTCCCATTAGTGAATCAATAAAATAAAGTATTAATTCCCATTTAATGTAGCTATGTAAAAGAGGTAGAATTACATCGAAGCCAAATAAATAGCATAGTAATAGTTAAAGTGGCCCTAACCGTGCAATTTGGGAATGTATATATTAGAAGCTAACAGCACTTTTACAAACTTTACTGACCATTTAGACATAATGCTTCACACAAACAACTCGACCCTAATGCTTGTGTAAACGTAAGTTCATCATGCAAGTCAGTTGCAACAAAGCCATCAAATTCTAAGCAAAGTCGCTGTAGGAAGGCTAATGAGGGTCACAAGTAACAATTAAACAAAAGCAAATGCACAGATATAATTAAAGTATATAGATAATCCACATCAAACCATACATCTAGTTTAGCATGAATAATAAAAAAAAATAG
Source organism: Bothriochloa decipiens (assembly GCA_023333625.1). Lineage (NCBI taxonomy): Eukaryota > Viridiplantae > Streptophyta > Magnoliopsida > Poales > Poaceae > Bothriochloa > Bothriochloa decipiens. Next base: position 62,294,108 of record CM041634.1, read on the forward strand.
CAATAGTGGTAATGAAGTTACCACATTTAATAGGTAAACATAAACTCAAAGATTGCAATGGTTTAAATGAGGAAAGTACATCATATCATAAAACAAAGAACAACCATTATATGACAAGGTACCTGAAGAAAAATAAAGTAAAAAATGAGCATGATTGAAGTATTTAAACCACTAAGACAGAGCAAATAAGGTAGTTGAAAACTGATTATGCCAGTTAAGCAGATTTTCTTTTAGTACATGCCTCCATTGGCATTAAAAATTACACTAAACAAAGGCATCAGCTATTGACAGAGAGAATCAAGAAAGTTGGCCTCAATCTGACTAAGAACCGAAAAACAGAGCTAAGAAATCAGCAAGTTATTGCTTGCAAGAGGATGGATTGACAAACCTCTGTGGAAGTTTTGCAGCTTCTTCACACCTAAGAAGTTCTGCATAAAGACCATCAAGGTTTAACAATTCTTCATGTGTCCCCATCTCAACAAGTTGGCCTTCCTCCATCACTGCTATGTAATCAGCATTCCTGATAAGACCGAGGCGCCGAGCTATGATGATGGTAGACCTCCCAAGCATTAGAATGTCTAGTGCTTCCTGGACTGCTTTCTCAGCCTCAAAATCAAGAGCACCAGTGACCTCATCCAGTAGAAGAATTGATGGATTTGAGAGCACAGCACGAGCAATGGAAAGCTTTATCTTTTGTTCTTCTGTCAGAGAAAGGCCAGCCCGACCAACCTATGTCATATTTAGTTTTAATCAAATAAACATGTTACAGCTGTTAAAAAACGCAATTCAATACACAACTGTGATATAGCAGGTGTAGAACCTGTGTTTCATATCCTTTTTGTAGTGAACTGATGAAAGCATGCACGTGAGCTGTTTTGGCTGCCTCTTCAATTTGGTCAGTTGTGGCAGATCTACCATATGCAATATTCTCCATGATGCTCAAGCTCAACAAAGCTGGTTCTTGAGTCACAAGTCCTATTTGGCTTCTTAACCACTCTAGCTTCAAATTCTTTATGTTCTCCCCATCCAAAAGCACTTCACCTGTAACATATAAGCATAGCCCCACAGGTAATCATAAACCATAACTGATGTAAAAATAAATACTAGTAGGTACTAATAGATTTCAACTATTACCTAAGGTTGGGTCATAGAAGCGTTCCATTAGAGGAATTATACTGCTTTTTCCTGAACCATTTCTGCCGACAAGAGCAACAGTTTTTCTAGCAGGTACAGTAAGGTAGAATCCACTTAAGATGGGGATTTCAGGGCGGGACAAATAACTGAAGTAGACATTGCGGAACTCGATGTTGCCTTGCACTGAAGACAAGGTACGGCCATCCTGGTTCACAGTAGATGTTGAACGGCTTATCATTTCATATAGTCTGTATGCAGCTATCCGTCCTTGCTCAAAGGAATAGAAGTTTGTTGCTGCTTGATTAAGTCCACTACAATGAATTCAAAGCTTTGATGAATATTAGGGTGAAATTTTAAATTTAACTAAAAACAAACTCTTAAATGCTACATGCTTACAGCCCACTCAAGATAATAGCAAACAGTGCTACTACAACTTCACCGCCATTAGCTCTTCCATGAGAGATAAGGAACCTCCCAACCCAAAGTTGTAAGGCACAAGAACATATGGCAAGGCCATATGTAAATCCAAGACCAAGACCTTGCACCAAACTTATAAGGATTCCATAGCGCAGTGTTGCTTGAAGTGAAGTAGCATAAGAATATTTTGCAAGGGTCTCATTTGTGAAGGAATACAAGGTCCTAATGTACAAGATTGCCTGCAAAATAAGCACTGATGCTTAGTTTATTTTTGAGCTTCCAGTAAACCAGTAGAACAGAAACAGTGGATTTTCCTAGCTAAAATAATGCACCAAGTCATTGCCTGACCTAACACAAGTCTGCGAGTTTTCAAGGCCTAGGTGCTCCATGCAGACATTATCCAAAAAAAAAAAATAAACGTATGCTTTTATTTGTCTCTGTTACTCTTTTCTTGTATGGAGTAGCACTTTTAGAATTCAAGAGGGCTATCTTGTGAAGAACCTAGCCTAATGAGCACCCCAACAAGTTAAACAGATCCTCAAGTCTTACTATGCGACCATACACTTAGGAGCAGTTTGGTGGATCGTTTAATCATAGGCATTAGATAAGATCTTCATCTGGTCCAATCTTCATACCTGATTATGCAAATCCTGTTAACTGAATAAAGATTGATTTTAAAAAATACATTTTAACTTGCAAATATTGTGTCCCAACCTTTAACTAGTATCATGGAGAAAATGTAGATAGCAGCAAGAATTACATTCAGTCCAAATGCACTCTTCATTGAAAAATAATGACAGTTTCAAAAAATACTTTCAATCTATCTTAATAGTTTATCCTTGTTTAATGACCCATCATTCAAATATTGTATGTGTTGTGGGAATTCAAAAGAAAGAAAGGGTACTCAAATTGCAAGATCTGGTATGCCACACACCTGTTCAGCAATGCTTGCTGCTTCACCATAAGCATCCTGAATATTTTCTGCAAGCCTGTGGAGAAATATGTTTGATATTCCTCCTGCCGCAACGATGAAGGGCCCAGTTGCTAATGTCAGTAAAGCTATTTGCCAGCAGTTGACCAGACCAATGACAAGACCACCAAAAAATGTAGCCATGTTGTGAATGTAGTTCCCAACCTAAAAACAACAAGTTACTAAAGCAATCAATAGACCATATTATATGACCGAAAGACAATTGAGCATGGAAGGTTTGGCACAAGAACTAACTTTCTCGCTCAGAGCTGACTGAATGAGCAAGACATCACTCAGCACTTGACTGACAATATCACCGTTGTTGCCGTATGTATCAAAGAAACTCATGTCTTGGTTTAAGAGGACTTGAACGTACTTTGATCTAATCACTGCCGTCTGTCTTTCCCCAGTCAAAATCCAGCATGAAACCTCTGTAGATATGAGAGATTTGGCAGATTTACTTGCACTCTTGTGAACAAGCGACACCCAAAACCAAGCAATAGCATGTATAAACTCGTCTTACCTATCCATCCAGCAAAGAAAACGCCAATGGCTATATAGAGGAAGTACAAGGCGTGCTGCAGAGGAAACAACGGCCGGCTATTATTAGCCAATTTGCAAGTAAGAAGTAGCTAGCAGCGTGCGTAAGAAGTAAGAAGATGAAGAGAGCGGTAGCTAGCATATGCAATTGCCTGATTGATATTGTGGAAGAGGTCGTGGGTATGCTGCCGCCCATGGGCATGAAGCGAGTTGATAGCTTTGCCGAAGAGGTGGAGGTAGACGACGAGCGCGACTCCGTGGGCAGCGGCTGCGAGGCTGCCGGCGACCATGAGCGCCCAGTCGAGGCGGTCGGCGCAGGCGAAGAGGCGCTTGAAGGGGACAGCGGCGGGCGGCGGGTCGGGGTCGTCGTCGGCATCGTCCAGGGGCCCCGGTTGGGCGTCGTCGCCAGGCGGCGGAGCGCCGTCTCCTCCGAGGCCGAGGCCGAGGTCGGCTGCGTAGGGGGAGGGCGACTCGGGCGGCTCGGAGGTCTCGGAGACGGGCGTGAGCGGCTGGACGTGGGGCGGGGACCAGCCGAAGAGTCCCCGCGAGACCATGGGCGCCGGCCGGAGCAAAGCTAGCTAGGGTTGCTTGGAAGTCAGTGGCTTACGATTGCGGCGGGGGCGAGAGATTTGAATGGCGTGCGACGCGACTGGGAGACTCTCTGGAGAGGAGAAGCAGCCAGTTGAGTGCGGGTTGGGTGGGTCAAGCAACGGGAGCTCTCGGGGATGACGAGAGACCGCGCCGCCGCCGGATCGCTGGGGGAGCGGAGGAGGTGGTGGCGGCCGGCCGGCGGGCCGTTGTGGACTGGACTGCCAGCGCTCGCTGTGTGCCGGGTGCCACTGCCACTGTGGGATCTTTTACCTTTTCTTTTCTGGCTTTTCTCCAGGTCCAGGTTGGCGGACAACCTAGGCTGATGCATGCGAGTCAAAGAGGAGGGATCGACTTGTGAGACCAAGAAGATGAGCTTGTGCTTTTCGTTTTTCCACCCTTGTAAGTATCACTTCATTTATTTTCCTTCTGAGATTGCATTCATTTTTATAATTGGAATGTATGACTTTGCAAGCGGCGGCGGAGCTTGTTAATTTTGACGCCTAGAGCCACTATCTAAGTGTTCGTGTTCCTCACGCCATATCAAAATACCATCCGTATAGAATCAGATAGCGATAAATAACAAAACTTGCATATGTTTAGACGACGATGGGTAAATCCACAAAATAAATTAAAGGAAATATGAAAGTGCTTAAAATAACACCTTATAAAAAATGATAACTCTACGCTGTCCAACTATACGATACAAAAATCAACATATTCATTCATGGATTTTGCAGTTCGGTGAAAGTTTAATGTTAAAAGAGAACTTAAGATTTGAGAATACGAAATTACTAATCTCCACTTCTATTGCAAATTCCAATCTGCAAGACAACAACAAATAAAGCAACAACATGTGCATGTTCTTCCAATCTGCAAGACAACAACAAATAAAGCAACAACAGGTGCATGTTCTCATTAGGTCCAGACGTCAAGGTCTTTTTCCACTAGCTCTACTCAGTGCCATGGAGGACGGTGGTCGATCGTCCATACGTACTCCGACGGCTAGGGTTAGTAGCATGCTTGTCGGTGAGGGACTGAGGCCAAGGAGAGCTGTAGCTCGCCAATCTGAGGAGTTGTCGAGATGTGTGCTAGCTCTCCACGACTCTATCCTCTTTCCAAGGGTAGGGGAGGCAACCACCAATATGGGAGGGAACCGATGGTGCTCCCTGGATGAGCGACATGTGACACCTCCCTCCATAGACTAGCAGCGTTGACGAGCAACATGAGTTAGGGATGTCGATCGCCAGCCCGCGATGAGATGGGGAGGGGGCGACGGCGGCGTGCCGCTGGTCATGGATGACAGCCAGCTATCAATTCTAGAGGAGGCCGAGTGAGGCTACGAGGGAGGTCGTGCCGGTGAGAAAGCAGGCAGAGAGTTAGGGGAAAGAATCGGTCATATTACATGTTTGCGGCCACGTTTCTAAACACAGTGCTAGGGCGACAATCGAACGCGATGGCCATCAAGATAAGCGAAGTCATTGTGTGGCGCTTGTAGGGGATGAAGTCACTTATTCCGCTCACAATCCAAGCCAAGGCGCTCCCAACAGAGTCTTAGGGCAACTCCATCAAAACATCTCCAACCGAGCCTCTATTAAAGTTGCGATGGATGCTCTCTCCTAAATCCGTAGGAGTCTCTCATCGTCCTTTCTCTCTTCTCATAAATTTGACAAGTGGGTTTGATAAACAGGACATATAACAATACGATGTAAATAGAAAAACTTAAGATGGAAGATGAGGTTAGAAGAAACTGAGTAGGACATGGATATAGTCGAGGGTCTCTCATTTATTTAAAGGAACGTCGGGCAAACATTAAGGATTTGGTTGGAGTTGGACGTTTGTTTTGTTCCCAAATCGCGTGCTCCTGTTGCACCCACAATCGACCGCGCCCAGGTGCCCCAAGTCCTAAAGCGCCGCCATCTTCGACTCGACACCAGTCACTGGACAACAAGAGAAGAGAAGTACTCCAGAAGCGAGGAGCAGGCGCCACCGCTGAAGTTGCCTCTTAGGCGCTCACCGGCTTGCCTGCGTAGTCGGATTCTCGGCCTATGCACATGTCGTGCAGCTTTCCTATGGCACCGTTGTAGCTGGCAGCGACCACTAGCGACTAGTCACTCCGACTCTAGCCCAGTACCTCGTCCTGGTAGTCTGGTCCCCCCTTGGTTCCTCTCTTTCCTTGGCTTCTCACATTTGGTATGACCATATGAGTCCCATCAGTCTCCAGATTTTTTTCCCAGTATAATTTCTGTTAATTGGACTAAAAACCGAACCTCTACAAACATGCCATGGATAACCGACTGTCCTTTTATTATTTCTTTAATCCACTAGGTAAATATCCATGCGTTGCAATGAGAAAAATAATAAAATGGTAATATATGAGTATAAACATGTGCTATATCGTTATCTTAAAAATTTCATTTCAGACATGATGTTTGCAATATCATTATTACATGAATCTTTAGATTAATAGTCAGTGCTTGAATAGCAAAATTAACACACAAGAATCAGGTATTGTTTGGGCTACTCTGGTTCCTTGCTTCGAGTTTGGACTCATGGCTTGACACTACATTGATGTCGCGGTATATGTAGTGGAATGGACCTTCAGAGCTGTGATGATAGCAATTACATTCAGTTAAGAAGAAATGGCGATGGGTAATGAAGCGTGCAAAAGTGATAAGTTACCAGCATTTTTTTGTGACAAAAGTTACCTGCAAAGTTGAACCCTTTTCGGCAACTTGCCCTTCCCGTTTAACAAGATCATATTACTTCATAATAGCTGCTGCTCCCACAAGAACTTGATACTTACACGAAGGAGCACAAGCAATGCGGTTACTGAGCTGTTGAACTGAGTCATTGCAAATAAATTAATGTAAAATTTTAGTGTTGGCATCGCTATGGTTGTTTAATCCAACACCAACCTGATGCATGGGAGAACACACAGGTTGGGCGTAGAGCTTAAATGTCAATGAACTGAAATGATAAAGAAACTGAGTTGCACCTATTGAACATAATGTCAAATCAACTTCTTATGTAAGGACATGCATTCCCCTATGTTCCAAATTTAAGGAGAGGAGAACCTGAAAATAATAGCAGCAGGTCCCATTAAGCTCAACACCGAAATGCAGACAGCGGCAACTGTATAAAGATATAGGGTTAAAAATTCAAGGCAACACCAAAATACAGATAGCAGAATCCTATTGCACATCACATTAAGGATGTGCTTCCTATGCTATTACAGTTTCACTTGTTTGCAAAGTCGTTGTAAGAAAATAGAGCCAGCTCATTTGGTCTAAGGAAATAGGCCACAAGCATAGCAATAATAAGAACTAAAAAGTGACAATGCGCCTTACTCATAATATTGCAGTTTTGTAAAGCTAAAGACATGGAAATGATATTTATCTAAATTTGGCCATCGAAATGAGACTGGGTTCATGAAATTGTTAGTGAACAGAAGCAAATAGAAAAGATGAGCTAACATGATAGATTGCAATGATGGAACAGTCTAGTAATCCCCTAAACCAAACAAAAGCAGGATGGAGCAATCCAGCAATCCATCATCCTAGGTCTGCACAACAAGATCAACACCACAGTTCATCAAGAAAAAACAAAAAATTTTGGCAAGAAGTTAATATCCTCACTGGTAGAAAACATATCTGAAAGAATCAAATGAGCTTAACAAATTTGTGCCTATAATAATGAACTATCATTACAAATTCATATTTCTGTGACCAAAAGAAATAGTGTCGGTATATGAAAGCACATTAATTAGCCGTCTTATACATGTCTTTCCATTTCAACAGCACTGAGTTGTTTAGACTTCAAACCATGGAAATGGAAACACTTGAGTTTTCAGTAGCCATAGTTCGTCGAGGGGGCATGATCCATTGATGTTTGCCTAAAATCCTAGCTGCGAGGAGGATGCATTAAATTATGCAGCACTCAATATAGCAGGAATGAGGCAACAAACATGTTTGATACCTGAAAGTGAAGATTTCCATTTTACTATTGTTCATAAATCAGCATCTAAGCTGAACCACTTGCGCCTAGGATGGCTAGCAACCATTCAATTATCATAATCCTTTTCTATAAAATCATGCAATAAAGTACTTCTGATGTGCTGTGAGAAAACACATAAATATATCTTTGTACCAACAAAGATCAAACATAGGAAAAAAATAAACATATTAAGACTAAGAAATATGTTTGTTGTAAAACTGATCAAGGCCAAGATTTGCTGCTAATTAATGTCACCTGCAAATAGCGACAAGCTAGGTAGTTATAATCCCTATACTGATAGCTAGTCAAATATAGCATAAACCTCTTCTTGGACCTTACTTAGCAATGAGTTTAGCACTGTTTTTTTTCATGCACAATAAGGTGGATATTGTACTATTCCATATAACATAGGTACCACAGGCACGTTTGATTTACTCTTCCGTCTCATTCTATAATGACAGGGCCAACTTTGAAATTAAACTGCTTGACATCTTGGAAGAGTTATAAATTTATACAGTAAAATGCATAAATAGGCCATCAACTTTGGCGGGTGTGTCGATTTGGGTCATCAATTTTAAAAATGCATTTTTTGTCTAAAAACTTGACTAGGGATGCATTCGTTTTATGTTTATATTTATGAGAAACCCCCTATATTTAGTTTTCTTTTCTCAAGCTAACCCCTCACACCGGGCGGGGAGGCCCCTGCTCCGGTCACCGCGCCGCAGGAGAGGAGGCAGGGGCGGCGGTCCGAGCTCTGCTCCGCCCCGCGCAGAGAACACAAGGGAGGCTACGGGAGCGAGCTCGTCTAGGCTCGCCATGGCCGCCCGCTTGCCGAGCTCGCCGCCCGCCGCCAGAGAAAGGAAAGGGGAGGAGCAGAGCTCGCCGTTTGTCGCCGGAGACGTGAGTAGGCCACCCGCGTGTTTGCCGGCGCCACTCCGGCCGCTGCTCACCCACCGGGCGCGGCGCTCCTTGGTGACCTCTGTCAGGCGCAGAAGCCGGATGCAGGAGCGCGGCTCGGCTACCGCACAATCGGCACGCGTAGCCGCCGACGCGCCGGCCTGCTTCGGCCCCGGCTCCTGCCACCGTGCTGCCAGAGAGGGAGGCAGGGGCATCGACCCGAGCTTCACTCCGCCCCGTGCAGAGAAAAGGAGGGAGGCTGCGGGAGCGAGCTTGTCCAGGCTCGCCATGGCCGCCCGCCGCCAGATCCCGCGAGGAGGCTGGCCACGCAAGCTCCTTGGCCGCGGCGATCTTCGTCGGGCGCGGACGTTGGATGCAGGAGCACGGCCTGCCGCACAGCCGGCTCCTCGATCCTATGTTTTCTATTCCTATCCTTTGATTCTCCTACCACCCAAAGGGGGCCTTAGTAGGAAGAGATTTGTGGTTATAGCCATATAGAATGTATAGTCTTATAAACAATGATTTGTGGCTCGAACCTTTCCTTATTATCTAGAAAGTAAAGAATGGTTTGTATCTACTTAGGTGGGTTAAAAGTTTCATGTTTTAATTACTTTCCTCTGGTATTTCTCTAATCCATATGTAGTTATAGTCAATGTAACCTTATGAAACAGTGATTTGTATCTATCAGTTGTATTAAAAGTTGATGAAAGTAAAATCATGAAGTTGACGGTGGAGCAACTAAACTATATATTTGTTTTGTTTCCTTTTTATTTACACATCTCCATTTTTTTTGACAAAATTTACATCTCCATTTTATCCACGCCCATGTGGAGTGATTTTCACAGAGCTCCATCGCCCAACCCGCCCATCCGCTGCTTGTCGGGGGCAGGTGCACGCTGGTCGCCCCGCGCTTGCCGCACGCCCGTCGCCTCAACCCTCCACCATTTGCAGTCCCATCGCTCAGCACTTGGGCTTTGTCTAGTTCGCTAAACTGACGTTGGAATTCGTGTAGCGGAATTTTCGTAAAATTTTGTTTGTATTTGATAAAAATTATTTAAATTTTAACTAGTTAGGTTTAAAATATTCATCTCGTAAAATACAATAAAACCGTATAATTAATTTTTAATTTTATCTATATTTAATATTTTATATATGTATCGGTATTTTAATATGAAGAGAAATAGAAATTGAATTTGTTGGCGATAACTAAACAAGGGCCTGGTCCCTCAGCTCTCAATCTCCCGCATCCACCAGCCCAGACTAGAAGGCACAGGTAGAATGTTCCTGATGGCGGCGGGAACCCGCTTGGTGCGCGGCATCGCGTCTCGCCTTGGTGGGGGTGTGGTGGGTGTCCCACGTCGTCTCCTTCCCTGCTCTGCCGCCGTCTCCAGGTCGAGGTCCCAGTCCCAGGTGAACTGAGCTGTCGAGCTACCTAGGCCTAGCGTTTCTAATCCCCCCATTCCAATTTCCACCCGATGCTCATGTAGTATTTCTGATAATTGGATTTCACAGGCCACTAATCTCGAGGATGACCACTGCAGTGCCTTCCTACATTGGCTGCAGACGAAGGCAGGGACTCGCATTTCATCGGTGCTAGCTGTAGCAACCTCGTTCTTCGGAAGGTCAGGCCTGCCTCTAAACAAGTTGAGCCTACTTATCCTTTTTTTTTCCCCCTTTTTGGATTACCTGTCTGTAAGGACCAATCCTTGTTCGTTATATATGTATAAGCTACTTTTGCAGTTTGCTTCCCGGTTATTCTCTGGTACAAATCAATTTATGAAAGCACCGGTCTCTGAATCAGACCTTTCTCTTTTCAGGTCGTTGGTTGCATTGGAGCCCATAAAAGAGGGGGACTGTATATTGGGAGTACCTTACACTGTTGTAAGTTCCTTAACAGTTCCACTATCCTAAGGATGCCTTGCTAATCTAAGAGCTTATTTTTAATTATTTGATACTTATTTTTCTCACACCGTGCAGCAACTTACTCAAGATAAACTTCCCCAAGAAGTTTGTATGCTACTTGACAACCTTGTTGGAGATACAGCAAAGGTTGCCGTGCTCCTCATGATGGAGCAACACTTGGGACATGTAATTCGTGAAATGATTCTCATGCATTATCTTTTAAAATAAATGGAAATGACAAAGGGAAACATACCATCTTATGCTTGTTTTCTCTTCTAGGAATCTGGATGGGAGCCATATATCAAATCTCTTCCGTGCAAGGATGAGATGCATAACATGGTATGCATGTATATTGCAAAATGCTATGCATTGCTACTGTAAAGGGTTCACTAAATTTTTAGAGGGAGAATACTGAAATTCGCAGTATGTAACTATTGACATTGTAACACAAGTGTGCTAGGACTTTGTTCTCAGCTTTTTCTTGTTGATTTGTAAAACTATAGGTGCGGCTGAACTTTTTTAAGACTATTATACTTGGTTATCTTGGTATTGAAATGAAATCTATCTAGCTTTATATCCTTGTTAGGTTTCAGGACAATAGATTTGTAGTTTTGTTGTTAAGTGCACTATTTATTTTTCTTGTTTGTTCAGATTTTCTGGGATCTAAATGAGCTTCGTATGGTCCAAAATAGCTCAGTTTACAATGAAGCCATTGAACAAAGGGAACAGGCTAAAAAGGAGTTTTCAGCGACGAAGCCAGTTCATACTCTCTGTCCCTCCCTCTTTCTGGTCTATCCTTTTTCATTAGCCTGCTTACTGGTGTCTTTTTCAATATGCAAGGTTCTCGAACGTTTCCCGCATCTGTTTGGAGAAATAAAACTGGAGGATTTCATACATGCTTCTGCATTAGGTATCTCATCAGATGCAGCCTGATTATTTTATCTTTGTTGCTTAGTGCATGCATTTTGATTCTATTCCTTACATAGTTACACCACTCAGCATTGTAATAAAATGTTGTTTTAGCATCCCAAGCCTCAACACGTTGAATAGTAGGCGCATGTTTCTCACTGACACAGTTTTTATTTTTTTTTACTCTCCAGGTGTTTGCTTTGTTTAGCAATTACCTCATTTTGAAAGTGGGTCCTCTCTGTGTGATTGAAATTGTGATTTTCATGCCACTTGCAGTATCATCTCGAGCTTGGCATACTCCAAGAGGTGTATCATTGGTACATTTTTTTTTCTCGTTTATTACATTATGTATTAGCTTAAATGCAATGCATGCATTGTTCTTCTACACATTTCACCAACCTGAAAATATCACGTAGATTCCATTTGCAGATTTTCTTAACCGTGACGGTGTTTCTCATTCTATATTACTATACGACAAGCAGAAAGATGTTTCTGAGGTACTTGCATGTGGCTCATCAGTTAATTGTTTATTTGTGATTATGACGGCATTTTTGTATTTCATTCTGTTATCGAAATGATATTATAAATTCTTATTTTTCTGTTACTTTCAGGTCATTGCTGACAGGAGTTATGCTGTTGGTGAACAGGTAATTCTGGGTGTCTTGATATGTTTCCTTTTCCCATTTTACTTGACAGTTCAGGAATTGGATCTTTATCGTTTGCACAGAATTTGTTTGTGTGTGTGTTTAAGTTCTGAGAGCTCTGAGACCTTCACATTTGCAGGTTATGATAAGATATGGGAATACTCTAATGCTGCACTAGCGCTTAACTTTGGGTTCACACTTTCGAGTAATATATATGACCAGGTGACTTCATATGGAAAAATAAACGTTCAAATTTCTAAGAAAGCTTATTTACGTACAACAATGGTGTGACTAGTGTTCAAACAAGTAATGGTGACACTGGTATGGATGGCTTCTCGATCAAAATAGGACTACATCAAGGGTCAGCTCTGAGCCCTTACTTATTTGCTTTGATCATGGATGAGGTTGCAAGGGACATACAAAGAGATATTCCTTGATGTATGCTTTTTACTGACGATGTAGTGCTAGATAATGGAATTCGGGTGGTAGTAAATAGGAAACTGTGAAGTTGTGGCAGCAGACTCTAGAGTTGCAAGGTTTTAGATGTAGCATAACTAAATCTGAGTATATGAGGTGTGACATATCTATCTACAGCTATTTATATAAGAAACCACATGAGCCCTGGCCATCCCCCATAGGTGAAGCTCCTCACTAGTCTGTAAGATCCAGTAGTGACTAAGAAGGATATCTTTTGTTTTTTTGGCATCAATGGGGATAACGATGAAGATAGTATTGCTATCAAAGGCGATGGATGAAATGGCACCAAGTACTTGACAGTCTCCATGAAAAGAAGGTGCCCAAATGTTAAGGTTTATAGAATGGCAGTTAGATTTTTCAAAATAGAATGGCAGTTAGACGTGCAGTGCAATGTTGTATGGTGTAGCATGTTGGCCTACTATGTTAAGGTATAATAATAGTAAGGGGTATTAGTGTAATCTCTTAGTATCTAGGGTTCTCTCCTATGTTCTCATATATCTATTTATAGTCCCCTCTAGACTTCAATATAATTAATCCAGTTGAGTCATTCTATATTAGTAACATGGTATCAAAGCTCTAGGTTTGATTCATCCACCACCCTTCATCCTCGCTGCGCTTCCCCCGGGAGAAGTGATCCTTTCCCGGGGGTGGCCTCGTTGATCATCATTTTTCTTTTCTCATTTGATCTTCGATTTTTAGTAGAAGTTATTATGGAGCAGCAACACCTTTTTCCTTGTCCGATCCAAATCCTGCAGCAGCGGCCGCCACCATCCATCCCTGCCATCAACGCGTCCTCTCGTCATCGCGGCATCTTCCGTCATCGTCTGCCCGTCTGCGGACCCTTCCCGGAAGCCGCCTCAACCGCCTGCGTGGCCTTCATCCACATCATCTGCCTCCGCCCGTCGCAGACATCAGGATGCTGCAGCGGACTGGTTGATCTGGCCTATCGCCGCCCAGTCCGCACGTGATCTGCTTGATCCGCGGCTTTCGTCGCCCTTCATGCGCAGGCGCCGCAGCAGCCATTCGTGCTCGTCGCGTTCGTGGCCCGTGGCTCCTGATTGCTTCCGTTGCTTTTCCTAGCTGGTACATGAGCCTTTCCTTCGTGGCTTTCGCATGCAGCCGTTCATTTACTGGCTTCCGCATGCAGTTCGTGACACTTTCCTTCTTGGCTTCCACATGTAGCCGCTAATTTTGGACCATCTCTTTCATTGTGCTGCCGACACGTGCTAGTCCTCTGTTCACAGTTTTTTCCCGGTAATGTTATTCTACTGCATGTGCTGCAGTTTATTTTTGGGGAACAGAGGGTTTATCATTCATATGTTGAGGCCTATTATTGTTCCAGAAAACCGTACCCACCTTTTCTTTTAACGGAAGGCGATGCTTGTCCAAGAGACCTACTGTCATAAATGAAATCCCTAGCCCCGCAGGGCAGGACCATATTTTGTAGTAGTAGCTTTTCTCACTGGTAAAGCTGGATAGGTTAGAGGATGTGAGCTAGCAGCAGCAAGTTAAGTAAGGGATAAGATTGGTCCCTCTGTGTCCGGAAAGATACCTTTCTGATCGCGACTTCGGTTACGCGCAAGAAGATGGGAGCTATTGGCAAAGGTAACCACCATCACTAGGCAACCAACATATGCTTTTCCAAAGCCAGAACTAGGATAGCGAGCTGGAAAGGAGAAGTGAACTGGTTGAGAGGAAGAATCAAGTAGAACCGATAGAAGCTCTTGTTGCCTTATTTGAATATGGTGCAATCGACAACCTTTTCTTTGAAAAAAAAGAGGAATCATGTTTCCGACCTTGCCACCGGACTGTTTGATGGAGCGGGGAGCCTGTAACAAACTAGAACAGACAAGTGTAACAACTAGAACAGACAAGAAGGCTTGCCAAGAATAGACGAAGGCCCTTAGCCGAGGAGCAAGAAAACGGATGTGCGAACAGAGAACCTCTTAAGGTCTCTTACAGAGAAGATTCTTGCCTGGGTCTTCGGTTCCGATGTTAGTCTAGTGGCAGTTGCCTGTCATATAGTTGGAGTCCTTCCAGCGAGAGAATTGAAAAGCAAAATGAAGTTTATCCAGAAGTTTGACCCAAGTTTTGTCTGCTCGTGAGAAGACGGAAGAGGAACTTTCTGAACTGCTCGGGCAGGGTCACCAGTTGGCAAATAGCATTCGCGCCTCCCATCCGCACGTGAGAACTTGGAAAGCTCAACTGGGCTCGAAGCACACTTTCGCAGACTGATCTGCTTAGACTTCGGGCGTTGGGGCTTAAAGGGAAACCACGCAAAGCTCCGGTGATCCACTCTATTCTATGGCAACCTCCACCTCCTGGATGGATTCAAGTTAATACTTATGGATGCTCGAGAGGTCAGCCAGGACCATCGTCATGCGGAGGAATCTTTCGAAACTGCAGAGTGTACATGGATGCTTTGCGCTTTCGTTGGGCAGCGGATTCGCATATCAGGCAGAGTGGGTTGGGGTTATGACTGCTATCGCTATAGCACACTCCATGGGCTGGAAATACCTCTGGATCGAGTCAGATTCAACATATGTTGTTTTTTTATTAATATTAATAAGTCAATGGCATCTAGGTAAATTGCTTACTCTTGCTGTGACTAATAGTTGGACTATTCGCCAACTCGATGTAAATAACGCGTTCTTGCATTTCTTGCAGGGACTGATGAAGTATTCATGGAACAACCACCTGGGTTTGAAGACTTTTTGACTCCTGATTATGTTTGCATGTTGCATAAGCCTATTTATGGCCTTTGGCACTCGTGCTTGGTATAACGAGCTTCGTACCTTTTTAGTATCTGAAGGATTCAGCATCTCACATTCCTCATTGTTTATACTTAACTCCCCATTTTAGGTTATTTATATACTAGTTTATGTTGATGATATAATCATCACTGGACCCGCAGCAGCTGAAGTGAATGCTTTTATCTCTACTCTTGTCAAACGATTCTCTATAAAGCCAGCTTTCTTATTTCCTTGGAGTTGGAGCTCACTACACTGCTAATGGCTATTTTCTTTATCTCAAAGGAAGTATATCAGTGACCTCTTGCATCAACTTAACATGGCTGATGCCAAGGCTGTCTCAACGCCTATTGCTACTACTGAAGTGCTTAAATTATCAGATGGCTCGCCACTGGCTGATCCAAAATTATACCGTCAAGCTCTTGGGTCCTTACAATATCTCTCTTTGACACGTCCTGACGTCTCCTTTGCCATCAACAAGCTCTCTCAGTTCATGCATTGCCCATCCACACTTCATTGGTGTGCTGTAAAACGCCTCCTCCGATATCTAGTTGGCACTCTTGGCTAAGGTCTCTTGCTCCGTAAGAATTCTGCTCGCACTCTTCACGCATTTGTAGATGCCGATTGGGCCGGTGATCCTCGATAGATGAGTCTAGGCTTCAATGGTTGTTTAGCATCAGTGTGTGAACTAGTATGAACAAGCAGTTTGTATGGCTGCTACATTGGCTTGTTTATGACAGCAAGACAGCCATTTAGTATATTAGTAACTTAGTTAGTAAGTTTTAGATGTTATAATAAAATTTACTAGCATAGCTAGTAGTAAAAGTCAATTTTATTTTGACTTAGCCAGCCTGTAACAGCAGGCTAGATGTATCCAGTCAGTTCAGCCACCCTCTGAACTGATCTGCCCTTTGTCTATAAATAGGCCACCATGGCCATATGAATGAATCAAGCTATTCTACTAAAGATCCAGTTCACCAATTGAACTCAGCCTGTGCTTGCTAGTTTTAGTTTAGCTTCCAACCTTTGGCATCGGAGCCAAGGTTGATCTAGCAAGATGTCTTCAGCAGAACGTAGGGTTGTTGCTGTTGCAGCTGATGATAATCCACGGCAGTACCGCCGACGATCTCCTTCTACAACACGCAGAGGAGGCCGGCACAGAGATGTCCGAGAGGTGGTTGTTGAGCGTACGGTGAAGGAGGTCGGAGGCACACCCTTCCTGCAGCTCACACGCACAAATTATGAGGACTGGAGCCTCCTCATGCGTGTGAAGCTTGAAGCTCGTGGCCTCTGGGAAGCCATCGAGTTTGGTGAGGCCAGCCGCCAAGAAGACCGCATGGCGGTCGATGCCCTCCTCTCTGCTGTTCCCCAGAAGATGATCCGCTCCCTGGCGATCAAGAAGACAGCAAAGGACGCATGGAAATCAATCAAAGCGATCCATGTTGGGTTTGATCGTGCCCGGAAGACGACATTGTAGCGGCTCCGTAGAGATTGGGAGCTGTTGTCCTTCCGCGACAGCGAGCACGTTTATGACTTCGCGCTCCAGCTCTCCAGCATGATGAGCTCCCTCAGCATCTACGATGAGGACATCACCGAGCAGCGGGCAGTTGAGAAGCTGCTCCTTGTCGTCCCCGAAAAGTACTCCCAGATCGCGCTCTCCATCGAGACGTTGCTGGACATGGCGGAGCTAACGATCGAGGAGGTGACCGGGCGCTTGAAGGCTGTGGCTGATCATAAACCCACAGCCACGCCACCAGCAACCGAGCAGCAGACTGGTGGCAAGCTGCTGCTCACAGAGGAGCAGTGGCAAGCGCGGATGAAGGAGCGTCAAACCGATGAATCTTCATCCGGTTGTGGCATGAACAGCAGCGGCAGCGGCTCACGCCGTCCACCACGTGGACACAAGAAGCGAGGTGGCCCTCCTAGAAGCAAGGGCGCTGCCCGTGACATGACGCGCGATGCACCCAGCGAAACGCCCCGCGACAATCATTGCCGGAACTGCGGTAAATTTGGCCACTGGGCCAAGGATTGCTGCAAGCCACGGCGCGAGCAGGCCCACATCACCGCAGAAGAAGATGAGGGTCCAGGCTTGCTCATGACAGAGGCGTGTGCTCTGTCCGCGCAGAGCACAAGCCCAGTGACTACGGACACGTGTGTGGTGAAGTCCACACCGGCAACACAAGTCCATCTAAATGAGCAGAGAGCTCAGGCCTTCCTTGGTGTCGATGACAACCACCTCAGCGACAAGTGGTTTCTTGACACCGGCGCCACCAACCACATGACTGGGCGCCGTGATGTTTTTGCCGAGCTTGACCACTGCATCACCGGCACGGTCCGCTTCGGTGACGGCTCAACGGTGAACATCGAAGGCCAAGGCTCCGTCGTCTTCACCGGTGTCGGTGGCGAGCATCGAGCCTTGACAGGTGTGTACTACATCCCTCGGCTCAAGAACAACATTGTCTCCGTGGGCCAACTCGATGAGAATGGCACCACAATGGAGATCAAGGACGGCACGCTGCGCATTTGGGATCACAGCCAAAAGCTGCTTGCTAAGATCGAGCGAGGCTGCAATAGACTTTATGTCATGCGCCTCGACATCACGCAGCCACTTTGCCTTGCCACCCACCGTGATGATGTCGCTTGGAGATGGCATGAACGGTTCGGCCACATTCACTTCGACGCTCTCCGGTAGCTAGCAAGGAAGGAGATGGTCCGAGGGCTGCCGACGATCGAGCACGCAGATCAATTCTGCGACACATGTGTTCTCACCAAGCAACGACATTCACCGTTCTCGACTCAGGCCAAGTTTCGCGCCGTGCATCACCTAGACTTAGTCCATGGTGACATCTGCGTCCCTGTCTCTCCACCAACTCCCGGTGGTAAGAAGTATTTCTTGCTGTTGGTTGATGACTACAGCCGCTTCATGTGGCTGATGCTACTAGCGGCCAAGAGCGATGCACCGACAGCAATCAAACGCTTCCAAGCAGCAGCAGAGCTCGAAAGCGGGCGCAATCTCAAAATCCTACGCACGGACTACGGCGGGGAATTCACCTTTGTCGAGTTCGGCGACTACTGCGCGACAGAGGGCATGCAGCGCCATAATTCAGCCCCATATTCACCGCAGCAGAACGGCATTGTGGAGCGCCGAAATCAGACGATCGTGGCGACGGCAAGGAGCTTGCTCAAGCAACGCGGCATGCCTGCCATGTTCTGGGGAGAGGCGGTCACAACGGCCATTTTCCTCCTAAACAGGGCACCTACCAAGGCTCTTGATGGCAAGACACCGTATGAGGCTTGGTACGGCAAGAAGCTAGCGGTGAGTTTCCTACGCACCTTTGGGTGCATGGCATTTATAAAGAAGACGAAGCCACATCAAGGCAAGCTTGAAGATTGCAGCATGCCCGTCATCTTCATCGGCTATGAGGCAGGAACCAAGGCATACAGGGTGTTCGATCCTGTGTCCCGCCACGTCCACATCACCCGCGACGTGGTGTTCGACGAGAAACGTGGTTGGGACTGGCACATGGAAGAAGAAGATGGTGCACGGTAGACAAGTGACTTCATCATCGAGTCTACAACGATGGTCTATGGTGTTCCTACACCGATAAGTCCAGCCCAAGGGGGTGCAAGCTCTAGACTTGGCACACCACCAGCTAGTTCACCTCCCGCACTACCATCACCTGCGACGCCACCAAGATCCCCTGCTCCAGCAGCTGCCATTGAATTCGCCTCACCACCAACGAATGCTGAGGAGTAGCTTGATGCAGAGCATGGTGACACGCTGGTGCGCTTTCGTCGAGTAGACAATGTCCTAGGCGACGACGCGCCTCTACCTGGCTTGGCTGTGTGTGAGATGGCCGAAGTAGAGCTGCATATGCTCAGTGCTCAAGAGCCGGCCACATTTGCTAAAGCTGAGAAGAAAGATGAATGGCAGCGAGCCATGAAGGAAGAAATGCAGGCGGTGGAGGAAAATAATACATGGCGTCTTGTCGAGCTCCCGCCTGGACATCGCCCAATTGGACTCCGATGGGTGTATAAGCTAAAGAAGGACGCCGCCGGCGAGGTTGTTCGCCACAAGGCTCGACTGGTAGCAAAAGGCTACGTCCAGCGCGCCGGCGTTGATTTTGACGAGGTCTTTGCGCCGGTGGCTTGACTCGAGTCTGTGAGGCTCATGCCGACTGGAAGCTCCACCATCTCGATATCAAGTCAGCCTTCCTCAACGGCGATCTTAAGGAAGAGGTCTACGTTGAACAACCCCCAGGCTTCATCGTTAAAGGCAAGGAGCACCTTGTGTATAAGCTGGACAAAGCGCTCTACGGCCTGCGCCAAGCACCACGTGCATGGAACATCAAGCTCGACGCCAACCTGCTTCAGCTTGGCTTCAAGCGATGCGCCTCTGAGCATGGCGTCTACACCCGCGGCAATGGCGACCAGCGGCTCCTGATTGGAGTCTATGTTGATGATCTCATCATCACCGGCGGCAATCCAAATGAGATTGAGAAATGAAGGCGGAGATGAAGGCAAAGTTCAAGATGAGCAACCTCGGGCTACTCTCCTTCTATCTCGGGATTGAAGTGAAGCAAGGGAATGAACAAATCTCCCTCTCCCAGTCCACCTACGCAGCCAAGATCGTCACCGCCAGAGGAATGCAGGGCTGCAATCCCTGCGTGGTGCCCATGGAGCCGCGATTCAAGCTGAGCAAGAAGAGTTCAGCTGCCAGTAGATGCAATTGCATACAGAAGCATCGTAGGGAGCCTACGCTATCTCACCCATACACGCCCTGACATCGCCTTCGCCGTTGGCTATGTCAGCCGCTTCATGGAGGCCCCTACTACAGAGCATTATGCTATAGTAAAGAGGATTCTGCGCTACCTCGCTGGTACTTTGTCCTATGGGGTCTGCTACGAGAAAGGAGGAATGAAGAACACCAAACTTGTCGGCTACTCAGACAGCGACATGGCTGGTGACATAGACGCGCGCAAGCGCACTAGCGGCAGAATCTTCTTCCTCGGCAGCTGTCCCATCAGCTGGTACTCGCTGAAACAGCGAGTTGTGGCACTCTCCTCATGTGAGGCAGAGTATATTGCTGCCACTTCTGCTGCCTGCCAAGGAACTTGGCTTGCACGTCTGCTCGGGGAGCTCCAAGGCACTGAACCTGACCCCTTTGAGCTGAAGATGGACAACAAGGAAGCAATTGAACTAAGCAAAAACCCTGTCTTTCACGAACGTAGCAAACACATCGACATAAGGTACCACTTCATCAGGGATTGTGTTGAACAAGGCAGGACAAGGGTAACTTACATCAGCACCAAAGATCAAATTGCTGATATCCTAACCAAGCCATTGGGAAGGATAATATTCCAAGAGCTATGCAACAAAATGAGAATGATTGAAGTCTAAGTGGAAGAATAGAAGCTAAGACTCAGGGGGTGATTGATAGATGAGTCTAGGCTTCAATGGTTGTTTAGCACCAGTGTGTGAACTAGTATGAACTAGCAGCCTGTATGGCTGCTACATTGGCTTGCTGTATGACAGCAAGACAGCCATTTAGTATATCAGTAACTTAGTAAGTTTTAGATGTTGTAACAAAGTTTGCTAGCATAGCTAGTAGTAAAAGTCAATTTTGTTTTGACTTAGCCAGCCTGTAACAGCAGGCTAGATGTATCCAGTCAGTTCAGCCACCCTCTGAACTGATCTGCCCTTTGTCTATAAATAGGCCACCATGGTCATATGAATGAATCAAGCTATTCTACTAAAAATCCAGTTCAATTGAACTCAGCCTGTGCTTACTAGTTTTAGTTTAGCTTCCAACAATCCTAATAATCGAACTTCCACTTCAGCTTATGTTGTTTTCCTTGGAGCCAATCTTATCTCTTGGAGTTATAAAAAGCAAAAGACAGTTGCTGGATCCTCCACCGAAGCCGAATATCGGGCCATTGCCTCCACTGCCGCTGAAGTCAATTGGATCATGAATCTTCTTCAAGAGCTGAAAGTTCAAATCTCACCCACTCCAGTCATCTATTGTGACAATGTAAGTGCCACTTATGTTTGCGCCAACCCCGTGTTCCATTCTCTTATGAAGCGCATTGCCATCGACTTCCATTTCGTTCGAAATCAAGTTGCTACTGGTAAATTGCATATTTCTCATGTTCATACTTCTGACCAACTTGCCGATTCACTTACTAAGCCCGTGCCTCGCGCCGGCACTTTAAAACTCATCGGAACAAGTCCTCAATGGCCAGCCAATCTTGCGGGGGCATGATTCAATTCTAAGCTAAACCCATTCAACTGCTGTAAAAAGGTCTGAGCCCTGCGTTGATGGAAAGAGCGCTCTTTTCATGAAACTAGAAATCTCGTAAGAGAAGAAGTGAGAAATCGGATCGACAAAGCACCATTTCCTCCGCTCAAGGAAAATCAATGCCGAAGACTGACAACCAACATCGATAGGTATTACAGTGCCTCTGAGTTATCTCGTACTCGCGGTTTGACCTACCCAACCAGCAACTGAAGTGGAAGACTGACTGACTCAGGTGTTGGCTTTTAGCTCACCTGCCAGTCAATATTCTTATTAGACCCGTGTGACAATGGTGTTTGCAACACAAAAAGTATGGTATACTCAAGTAAAGTACTAGCTTCACCCGAAAAACAACTGTAACTCATGTGTGATCGCGGATTCCACGGTAACTGTTGTAGTTCCAGCTCTACATTAGGAGCATAGGGGCTCTATCTACATACAGAGTTTGACCCACGGTACGATGCAGCTGAAAAAGGTAAGCCGGTTAAGTGCTTTAACCATTTAGTCAAAGAGACTGAGCGAGTGAATTGGTTTTCTGTTTTGTCTGCGGATCTTACGAGCTTTCATAGAAAGCATACTATATATTTTACCGCGTACAAGGACAAGTGGTGGGTAATCACGACACGACACGGAAAGTAGCATCCCTTCTTTTCCATAAGGATGAATTGTTTGTTCAAATCGGATAATCAATCAATAGGGATAAATTCTGAAGCACGTTCTATTAACTGTGCAAATGTCGTTATCCCGACAGGAGCAAGAGAAATTCAAAATTCATAATGCAATCCTTTTAGGCAAATAGAGACTTGTTTTTTTAATGGGAATAGGCTCCGTGCATCGCCAGGAGTCTGAATCGAGCAATGAACTCCTGGGCTTTCTCTGTCGGTTCCTGGATGCATTTCCTCAAGTCGTCAGTAGTGACTGACTTCTTTCTTTAGAAGGTCAGAATCCGCCTGAATAAATCGCACATATGCTCCCAGGACTTCACGGAATTAGGAGGCACAGAATTAGTTATACCAAGAGAAAGCTATGTGGGTAAGCGACGAGGGTTAAACCTAAATAACAAGTTTGAGTTTCTAGAAGTATCTCCACGCTGAGCGATGAACCTCGCCAAATGCTCTTTTGGTCCATCTTTTAGGTGAAATTTGGGCAATATGTATCCCGCTGGGTATAGCTCGTAGTCAATCTCTAGAGGATATGGAGGATCATAGGCTAGGTAACCTTTTCACTATTCATTTATAAAGCTTCAAGTAACCAGGTCTCTTCATCCTTATTCTTTTTAGCCTCTAAGAGACAACAAGAAGAGCCTAACCAGGACCTTGAGATAACAGCCCATAGGGTAGCCCCTACAGAGAAAAAATCTAAGACCGGAATACCAGAGTTCTTTGTTTGCTTCCAAGAACATAGATTCCTTCTTCAACCCAGGTCATGACCGAGGGCGGGTATCTCACTCGCATATCTAGAGTCCAGCATCTCTCCTGAATGACACCTTCCGCAGACTCTACTGGTGGTATTTCCCGAGGCGAGGGTAAATATGTGCATCCATATCAGTCAGGAAACGACAATGACTCTTCTTCTTCCGGGAAGCTATGGGCACCTCACAATTCTTAGACGACGTTAGTGGAAGCGAAAATTCGTAGCATTCATTGTCGCCGATCATTGAAAAAAGAAGCCGTACGAAAACTTAAGGAATCTTTAGATTTGGTGGCTATAGACTCAAAGGGCACAGACAGGCTGCTGGTACAGTTTTTTTAGCTAACTAAAGTCCAACTTCCTTTGCCGAAAGAGGATGAAACGGATCAGCCGATTCAACTTAGCATTACCCGACTCGTAACTTCAAGCACAACCATCCATCTCAATCCAAAATCTCCGATCGTCTGTGATCCCTCCTCCGGTTTTGGATATATAGACAGTGCGTGCTCTCAAACCAACCAAGACAGCAGCAAGTTCCTATCGAGAACAAGATGACAGATCAATATGACCAATTCTCTAATATATCGGGTGAATACGTGAAAAAGTGCTGCTTAGCTCAGTGAAATGGAATAAGGAAGAGAAAGTGTAGTGTGATAAGGGAATATGCAAGTCAATTTTGAGCAAGCAAGGTCTGAGATAGATATACAAACAAGAAGAATTCACATCAGAACCCTTTCCTGCTTCCCTTTTTTACCCATCGGACTCTGTAAGGTCCTAGATGGCTAGAGGGGGGTAAATAGCCTATTAAAATTTCTATAAATTCACTAGACAAAACTTGTTAGTAAAACAAATGGCGATAATCGTGGTTTTGCCTAGCCTAGATTGTGAACAAGTCTCCTAATGATAATTCTAATATATATTATGATCCCTTTGTCACACAAAGGCTATGTCACTACTTTCTAATCTATTGAGCAATCAAGATAACCAATTCTAAACAAGCTACACAATATATATGTATATATAAGAAAGTAAATACAAGAGATAGGATGGCAAATTTAATACCGACGGTGAAGTGAAGATGTTGCCAATCACCAAGATGATATTCAATCAATCACAATGACAACAATATATATTAATGAAGAACCAATCACCGAGAGACAAAGAGGATGACACAATTGTTTTGTTCACCCGGTGTTCACTTATGCACCGACAAGCTACGTCACCGGTTGTATCGACCAACACCTAGATGGTTCCTCGGTGTGACCCTCAAGCCACTTGCCCCGTAAGGCACTCCCCCGCAAGGGAACCACAAGACACCACTCTCAAATGAGGTAACTCAATGACATGCGCATTCCACTAGAGTAGCTTTTGGCACTCCGCCGAGGAAAGCTCAAGAACCTCTTACAAATCAATCATCGGAGGTGGGCAAGAACAATCACCAACTCTTTCCAACGCCTCCACAACCTTCTAGCTGGCTAGGTGGCGTGCACCCACCAAGAGTAACAAGAAATCCACCGGCAAATCAACCCACAAGTGCACTAGATGATCTTCAATCATGCAATGCACTAGGTTCACTCAATCTCACTTTGAATCAAGCAATTAAGCAAGAGAGATGAGTGGGAGGGTGTTTTTCAGCTCAAAGGATGCTCAAGAATGAAAGAATGGGCAAGTTCCTCTCCCAACGGCCGTCCAAAACACATATATAGTCACTCCAGATTGGCCTACCGGAACTTCTGGTGAAGCCCCATGGGAACTTCCGGTCAGTCTAGATCTAGCTGTTGTACGCGCCTGATCTAGCCGTTGTGCGCGAAGTCAACCTAGATCTGGCCTACCGGAACTTCTGGTCACCTGACCGGAACTTCTGGTCATCCACCGGAACTTTCGGTCATGAACCGGAAGTGAATCGGGGCGCGCGGTTGCTCGGGCTAGGCTGACCGGAACTTCTGGTCTAGGCCTACCGAAAGTTTTGGTCATCCACCGGAACTTCTACCAGAACTTCCGGTCGTGAACCAAAAGTAAATCGGGGCGCGCGGTTGCTCGGGCTGGGCTGACCGGAACTTCCGGTCCAGGCCCACCGGAACTTCCGTTGGTCTAGCACCACCCCGCACTAAAACGGGCATATCTCTTAGCCCTGAACTCCGTTTTCGATGATCTTGGACTCTATGGAAAGCTTATTCAAAGGATTACACAACCACCATATCCTATTTATCCCAATCATTAGGGATCAAAGCAGTTTTCCAAACCAAGAACCATCACCTTCTCTTTTTTAGCACAAGAGTTCTTCAAAACTTCTTCTCATTTGCAAATGTGCCAACACCACCAAGTGACATCTCCATGTGCATGTGTGTTAGAATTTTTCAAAGCATTTTCAAAGGATTTTCATCGCACACTAGATCCTAAATGCAATCACATGAAAGGATGGACCTAGTGGCACTCATGAACCGAAATACCGAAGATCTCCTCTTCATAGTTCGGCTATCGATCCTAAACTACTCACACCCTCTATGGTGTCTTGAGTGTAAAACAAAATGGCCCTATATGTTATACATTTGCCTTGATCCCATTTTGTCGTTCCATCAACCGCCAAGCCTTTACATGACACGTGACACTCCATGTCATCATGCAACCGTCTTGGTCCATCGATCTCGATATTACTTGCTCTTCATCGTTGGTCGGTTCATCGGCGCCAAGTCTTGTCCAAGCTTTACCGTCGCACGGTCCTTCGCTTCGAAGCCTCAACTTACCCTTCACACTTCCAACCGGTCTATCGAGCCAAGCCCATCTTGATCTTCACCATACTTAGGTTACATGACTTCATGTCATGATTCATCATTGAGCTCCACTTGGCATGGACTACCTTTCTCTAAATAATCCACTTAGAAATAAGGTTAGTCCTTAGGTTTATCAATTATCCAAAACCAAACTAGGGACTTTCAGACTCACATTTTGATCTCCTACGCTTGCTTTCACAGTCCCCCTATGAGCAGCCCGGAATCAATGAAGGAGTTCACTTAGCACCGAGCCGAGCGAGCGTAGATTCAATATGTTGATTGTACCGAACGAAGGATTTGCATTATCACGAAACCACATTCGTTTGAGGTAGTCACACGTCCTATTCCCTATAAATAAGGAGATTCATTCTTTTTTTAGAAATCCCCTCTTCTTCCTCCTCAAGCCCCTATCACAAGACCAAGCGGATCTCATCCTGCAGAAGACTTAGAATGGATCTATCTAATGGCATGGCTGGCTGTCAGATGTGATCTATTCTCGTGTCACATCGCTCCTACACATAAATCAAAGAAGCATTATGGAATAGTGGCATTTCGTTAATGGCGAAAATGTTCTTAGTGAAAGGGTTGCCTGCGGCAAACTTAGAGCGGTCTCTGAAAGTGAATTAGAGCATAGCGGTATCATCCAAGCCAAACACGTCTCCTCAATCAAGGGTCTTCTCGCGCAAAGAAGATCAAAAACATAACAACTGATTTCACTTAATGCATGTCACCCACCCGCTCTCAATACAACAAGTGACTCTCTCTCACAAGACAGAGAAAGATTACCGATTCATCCAATTTGATCAGAAGTGAGTTCATTGTTGTTGTATAGCGAAACCTTTCCTTGACAAAATGATTCTCAGCTAATAGAAGCCGAGCTATCTATCCAGATCAGGGTTGAACGAAGCAAATGGAAAAGCCAAAGAAAACATAAATCCATTGCGATTAGAAACCTGTGACTCTACAGCCAGGGCTCGATGGCGATGTAAGATAGAAAGAATGGGGAGTTAGGGCTTCGGTTTCCTCTGTGGCCGGTTCCAATTCCAAATCATTTGCCGACATACGGACTCACTTCTCTTTTATGGGATGAAAGCCCTTGTCTATTTACGTGGGTGAATCAAGTACAACAAGTCAGGTCAGAGCTTGTGGTAGAAGATTGGGCTCTACTACGCAGATCCACTCAACTAGGAAAGAAGTATGCATTGCTGACTGACTGTTTGAACGATCCTAGTTACTAGTAAGTAGCTAATCAAGTCAGAGTAGGGTGGCCGAGAAGCTTCTTGCCGGTGCCCCCCAAAGCAAAGCACAGACTCTACTCACCCACGCCCACCTACGGAGGGAGAAATCATCGAAATATCCTCATCCCCTGAAAGGGAACCCAAAAACAGAACGAGAGTGGATAGGCTGACTAAGGAGGTAGTAAAAATTAGTAGCGAATTTTGGAAAGAGAAGATTACAAAAAGGCGAGAGCAGCATAATCGTTAGTTAGGGGTAAGAGGGGACGGGCCCGTATAGAAAGTAAATCCTTCTTTTTCTGATATGCCGCTCCGCAAGCAAGGAGTGCCACGCACGAGCAGAGTGAAAACTAAGCAAGGGGAATTCCATCATTCCATGGAAAGCATTCGATATCCTTTGATTGTTTATAGAATCAAAATCACTATATAGTCTTTCTTGTTCCACTTGCAAGGCAAGGAAAAAGAAAATGTCAGTTTTGTTATTACAACCTTATTTTTTTAGTCAAAGACAAAAAGCTAAGCGCAAATTCTCATTGGATCTCGGTTGTTCTTAACAGCGATGGCTATTCATTTAAGTCCCATTCATCTCTTGCATCAGTGTCCATCCAAGTCCAATTTTACATCTCGTAGTTCGTTCAAGCCGTGTGTGTCCACATATTTTGTTAGATCAGCCATTTTTTTCTCCTTTTTTTATTAGCCGAGTCCCGTCGATTTAGCTAGTCATCATCATTGTTGATGTGACTATGCCCTCTTGGTCTCTTTCGTAGCCATTTTGCTACACTTCATGATCAATGGCCTTCTATTTGTCGCCATCATCATTCTATCTCATTGCTTGCCGTTTTGCAATAATGATCTCTTTATTCTTCATTTGGCTTGATTTGACACATGTTTATATTATTGTCGAGTTCAAAGTCTCCACATCAAGGTTCATATTTGAAGAGTTGATGTACTAGATTATGAAGGCTTGTGGTATTTGGTGAAGTACATTTTGTGAAGGAAATACCCTCTTGTGGAGGAGATCCTTTTCTACATCGACAATGTTCAAGAGTTGCACGCTTTGACGACATCTTCTATTTTAGATTTTGGATGTAATTTGTGTATTTTATTTTTCAAATCTAGTGTATAGTACCAACTTTGCAAATGCAATGCAATTGTATTCACGTTGCATTTGAGAGGGGGTGTTAAGGTATAATAATAGTAAGGGGTATTAGTGTAATCTCCTAGTGTCTAGTGTTCTCTCCTATGTCCTCATGTATATTATAGTCCCCTCTAGGCCTCAATATAATAAATCCAGTTGAGTCATTCTATATTAGTAACACAAGAATGGTCCGAGTCCAACACAACACAATGATATACAATATAGGCTAGGAGTAGCACCAATTGAAGAAAAGCTTGCTCAACACCTGTTGAGATGGTTTCAACATGTCCAGTGGAGCCCTCCAGAGGCACTAGTGCATAGTTGAATCGCAAGGCATGGCGATAGTGCAAGGAGAGGCAAGGTCGGTTAATCTTGGCATGGAAGAGGCAGTAAAAAAACACTTAAAAGGATGCGATACACTTAGAGATTTGTCCTTGGATAGGAGCGCATGGAATAAGTTCTTGACAGCTACATACCTGAACCATGAACATGCTTTAGATCCCATAATAATATTGGTAGTATTGATGCCATATGTATATGTTGTACTTGTATGTGCATATGTATGTTATTTTCTTGTCTTGGACTTCTCCTTTTTATTAGTGATTCATGTCGGGTTCGACTCTATCCTACACAATCCCAACTTTCTTGGGACTAAAAGGGACATATGGATCATATGTTGAGAAATAACTTCAGTTATTGAATAAAACATCTTAAGGTTTAAACCCAACATGAGCCAACTTCTTAAATTCTTGTATACAAGAAAGTAAGAAAACTTGTGTATCTGAACTGGCATCCGTGATTGTGATTAAGTGATGGAGATAACTATGTTGAAAAATAACTTGTTAAGTTTTAAATAATTGTCTTTTCTCATTGCCTGCCAATCTATATTGATTCTTCAGAGATCACTCCATGATATTTGGTACTTATTATGTATTGTTCAGGTACATGACATGCCATACGAAGATCCTTTTTATAGGAAGAAGCTTGATATATGGGAAAGGCATCATGGTCCGAAATATGAAGACATGTTTTGTTGCAGCTATAATAAAACTTTTGTTATAAAGTATGTCGTTGGGTATTTATCCACAAGACCACAACTATATGGGTCCATCCTAAATAATTTGCTCAATTCTATCAGCTAGATTTAGCAAAATGAATACCAAGAAATGCTTAATGATTTATGTAAAAACAGCAATCTTCAAACGGGCTATAAGGCCATACTTTTCAGATAGCACATAAATTATAGAAGCCAGTACTTCTGCCTATTGTATAGTAAGCAATCTAACTACTTTTACAAAATTGGCTTTCCTAAGCCCCTGTATTAGTTAATGATATGTATGATGATCACCAAATAGAGTTTCACTTGTTTTTTGTGTGGAAGAAAGATAGAAACATAGAGTCTAAGTTTAAGTGAACTTTTAAAAGTAGCAAACTAGATAGTCTTCTGAAAAATCTGTGCCGGTATTCATTTTAACTTTTCAAATAGTAATTCTTTTTGGAATGCAATTTAACATTTGAAATGTCTGCAATTATATGAAAGTTAACACAAAGAATGGGAACAGGGAGGTCAAATTATGTGGAGGCAAAGGGGTGGGAGTTCCCCAGATCTTGCGCGCATTTTTCCGAGTTTTCCATGCGATATCACTTGAAGGTTCTATTCTGTTGTCATAATTTGTATCTGTTTCACTTTATTTTCTTCTTTCTAACAATTTCATTTTAGAGTTCCTAATTACTGACCAATGAGATAATGACATGATAAGAACCTCTTCATTTCTTCAAAACTAGAAGAGATGTCCACAGAAGCTGCTAGAGATGATGGTCGACTTGCCAGACGCCCTTTGAGAAATATAGAGAGAGAAATCCATGCTCACCGCTTGTTGCTCTTGCACCTGGATGATGAGATTCAGAGCTATCGTACAGCTGTTGAGGTGAGGCTACTAACAATAGCTCCCCATTGTAGGGTGTTTGGAAGAGGATTGTATTGATTACAGTCTGGTATTTATACATGTAGATCTACTTAGCTAGGCATCTTACCACAGCTATCTAGTTTACCAAAGTGCAAGTGGCACTAAGCCTGCTATAAGCAAGGACATTTTCGAGGGAACAGGTCAGAGGTGGTTATAGAAAAATGTTCCCTAACATCCAAACATTACTGAGAGTTCAGAATGTCATACACAGCAGCTTTTTGCATTTTGTACAGGCCTACACTGCGTGCATGTATGCAGATGCTCACACCATTTATCCAAAAATAGCAACTGATGTCAGAGAACATGCAGAAGAATGCAGTCTTTCATTTGGCAAAGCCAAAAATACGGAACTAGCATGCATTTTCCAAGTATAGAGTAGTAAGTCAAAGCTATTCATGAGGTCATCCTGAAAAATAAATTAAGACTGCGGTTATGAAGATCTAAATGGTTCAAACCCACAACTAAAGCATTTTAAATATCACATGATTTTGTCAGATTCACAGGTAGGAAATATTAGCCGTTGAATATTTTAATAACACACCAGCATGCTAGTAGAGGGGCATGTGGTGTGTTATGCTTATAGTTTGGTCATGATTCTTAGATATTTGAAGTGGCCTGTACTTGCAGATAATGTAGCTTGGCTGAAACATGTCACCGAGGGTGTTTCTAGGCATTTGATATAGCTAACATATATGGGATCTCAACATATATAATGTCTAGACATGCCACCTGTGGTTAAATCTTCTGCATAAACCATGAATTAAGATGAGCGTGTGAGGTGGTATGCAGTACGCATGCATACTCTAACCATGTGGGGTTTGGAGGGGAGTCAATTTTAGGTCCAATGATTTTTACATACTTTCCCGCTAGTAATCTGGTCCTGATTTCGTTTTTTTTTGCAGCACCTTGAAATTGCTAATGACTCTGCATCTAGGAATGTGCATCATTTTCGAAAGGACGTGGCTAAAGATATACTTGTTGGCGAGCTCCGTGTTCTGCAAAGTGCTCGTGCGTGGGTTGCATCTTATTGTGAGGGTTGCGTCTTGTGAGACTTCAAGAATTTCATCTCTTATGTACTGGGTAATGTCTCTTCAAGTGGTGTGGGAAGGAAAGTTTTGATATATGAGTTTGCTCGGGCTTCTGCTGTGTTGTGTTCTTCTTTCTTTAACCTCTCACCATCTTTCCTATTTTTAGCCACTGCTGTGTTTCTGCAATGACAGGACTTGGCTATCAGCCTCACGATGACCTCTCCTCCCTCCTTTCTTGCTCTTTTTGTCTCCAGCCTCTCTTCTTTCGCATGGTAATTATCATGTCAAGAAAAGATTAATGCCGCTAGATTGGATCTTGGACAAGGCGAAGAGGAAGAGACAGGATGCTGCAGCGGGCAGCGAGTAATGCATATTCATGGTGGTGGGCAAGCCACATCCGCACCAAACAGTCAAAATGGCTCGACAACCACCTCCAAGGTAATCATCTGTTGTTTCATCTTGTGTATTACTTTTCATGTTAAGGAATCAGATCAATCTTGTGGGTTCTTCAACCATGATGTGTTTCCTATCTGTGTGATTCTTGCTTTTGGAGTATGGACATTTATCATTTGAGAATAATATGTAGAATGTCTCCAAATTAGTGATGCATCTGTCCATCGTGCCAACTTACATCCCTATTTATGTCCTTCATTCCTTGCCTGTTCTTTTTTTTTTTTGCCGATTCATTCCTTGCCTGTCCTTGTGTTACAAGTCTGTTAGCAGATTTGAGGATGGGTGGTTAGATGAACGGCAGCTGACCTCCAGTTGTTGCAATTCTCCTGCTTTGCCCCAGTGCCAGATATGAATATTCTAAATCTATCAGCACCTGTTTTGAAAATTAGAGTATCGACTTCTACTCTCTGTAAAATAATATGCATGTTTTTGCACCTAACAACTAATCTTGCTACTTATTTGCAGATATGGAACACAGGGTCAAGTGCATGCTCTTGCTCCTTGGGGAGGAGGCTGATTCCTTTTCAAAGAGGGCAGAGATGTACTACAAGAGGCGACCTGAGGTGATCACTCAGGTGGAAGAAGTATATCGGGCATACAGGGCTCTGGCTGACCGGTATGACATCATGTCAGGGGAGCTACACAAAGCAAATCACACCATTGCCACAGCCTTTCCTGACCAGGTCCAGTATGCAATGCTGGAAGAGGAGGATGATAACATTCCAAAGGCGTTCACCCCAGTTGATCCACGCAAAATCCACAAGTCAACTGTTGATGGATTGATGAAGAAGAAGAAAGGAGAGCATCCTGGGTCGATAGTTGGAGGAGCAAAGAATAGTACGTCAGCTCCAATCAATAAGGAGAATGCACGGGAAGAGATCAGCAGGCTACAGAAAGCTATATTGGCCATGCAGACCGAGAAAGAATTTATCAAAAGCTCCTATGAGAGCGGCATTGCAAAGTACTGGGATCTTGAGAAGGAAATCAATGACATGCAGGAACAAGTTTGTCACTTTCAAGATAAGTTTGATGAAAGCGCAGTGATTGAAGATGATGAAGCCAGAGCCTTGATGACAGCAACTGCCCTCAAGTCCTGTGAAGATACTATTGTCAAACTGCAAGAACAGCGGAAGGCTTCTGCGGGGCAAGCAGTGGGAGAATCGGAAAGAGTCAAGGTTTTCAGAGAGAAGCTCAAGGCTATAATGAACAAACATGGAAAATCTCTACCGGATTCTCTGGATTTTTCCGAGAAAAGCACTCGAAAGAACCATGGCGCGGAAATGGAGAATGTGTGCCATGTCAAACAAGGTGCAATAGACATGGAGTCTATAATTGACAAGATCAAGGAACACTTTGAAAGGGACTGCAACATCTCCATGGCAGAAGTTACAGAGAGGATTGATGAAATTGTCAACAAAGTTGTTGACTTGGACCTCATGGTTTCATCACAAACCTCCCAGATTGATCGACTTTGTCAGGAAAACAATGAGCTGGAGAATTCCTTGCAAAGCCTGGAGGATGAGAATACTGAGCTGGCCAATGGATCAAGTGAACTGATCGAGAAGCTTAGGCAAGCAGAAGAGGAGCTTGTCAGAGCTCAGGCTCTCGAAAGCTCCTTCCACAAAGATGAAAGCACAATCCGTTCCAATTTCATAGAAGCAATAAGCAGATTCCATGATATATCAGAGTTGTTGCTATCACCGGTTTGCGATTCTGCATCTGCTGCACACACGTCCCTTGAAGGACCACAAGATGAGCCTATAGAGCCATCATCAAATGAGTGCTGTGACACGGAAAAGGTGGGGCTTCAAATTGCTGAACCCCACGCAGGAAATGCTGGGCCAGCGTCTGAAGTTGGCAAGCTGGATGATCCTAATGATGTACTCGTGGCAGCCAATGATGAATCATCAGGTAGCACTAAATGCAGCGAGCAACAATTAGACGTTGGTCAGGACAAAATATCACGTGAGAGGGGTTCATTGGTGAGGCTTCGTCACATTTCTTCAGATAACCTTGGAGGTTGCGATGAGCAGGAAGAGATGAGCAAGGAAGGTTTATCATCTTCTGCTGATGCCGTTACTGACATGATGAAGCTGAAGGAGAGGCTCACAGATAGTCTAGACGATAAGGAGAAGGTCCTCTTAGGTGAGTACACCTCACTCCTTGAGGACTACAAGGACGCAAAGAGGAAGCTTGCAGAAATGGAGAAAACGAACCAGGATTGCCTGAATGAAATCCGGGCACTCCGTGAAGAAATCACAAGCTCTGCAGGGGAAAGTGAGGGTTCATGCAAAAGGAGCTCTAGTAGCTTCTCTCGCCGGGGTCACAGGAGGACCCCAAGCTATTCGTCTATCCATCAGAGGAGACCAAGCGTTTCTTCCATTTCAAGGTTGATAAGGATGGGTTCGGCCATCCAACAAGAAGGTGGTGAACCACAGCCAGCAGGGAGCGGCAAGCCAAATGATGAGCAAGGGGGCATTAGCCTGGAGGACCTGAGGCTGCCGGCAATCGCCGAGGTAGAGAATGCCTCGCCCCTTGAAGAGAAGTTCAGAAGGGACATTGACACGCTCTTGGATGAGAACCTCGAGTTCTGGATGAAATTCAGCTCGTCGTTGCAGCTGGTGCAGGAGTTCCAGAACAAGTACGACGGCCTGCAGAGGAAGCTGGAGCTGATAAACAACGAAGACGGCAAGCAGGACGGGGCGACGGAGAAGCAGCTGAGGGCGTTCAAGACGGAGCTGCAGGTGTGGTTGGAGCAGAACGCGATGCTACGAGGGGAGCTGCAGTGCAGGTTCACGTCGCTGTGCGACATACAGGAGGAGATCACGGCGGCGCTGGACACGGAGCCTGCAGAGGCGGAGGCGGAGGAGGCTCAGTTCACGTCGTACCAGGCCGCCAAGTTCCAGGGGGAGGTCCTCAACATGCAGCAGGAGAACAACAGGGTGTCAGACGAGCTGCAGGCGGGGCTGGACCACATCAAGGGTCTCCATGCGGAGGTGGAGCAGGCGCTGGCCAAGCTGCACAGGAGCGTCAGCCTGCCGCCGCAGCCAGCAGGGTCTGCCGAGGCTGGAGCCGGAGCTGAGGATGACGACTCCAGCTCGCCTGCCCATGGCGGCAGTAACATGGGGCGCGTGCCGTCCAACAAGTCCAAGGCAGTGCCACTGCAGTCGTTCCTCTTCCCGGCCAAGCCCAAGAAGACGTCTCTGCTGGCCCGTGTCACACCGGTGCTCCCGAAGCAGCCGGTGGATATGAAATTTCTTGCCAAGTTGCCAAGGTAGCAAGTATGCTCGCTCTTGCTCTTGCTCTGTTAGATACGTCTTTTTTACCGTGGTGACTCAGATCAGATGCTAAGAAATGTGATTTCCCGAGTACGAGACAATCGAGCTTTTCGGTTTTTTTTTTTCGCCTTCCCTCTACGTTCGAGGTCAATGGAGCTGGAATGTTTCCTTGATTCATTTGTGTGCGCAGATTCTGGTCTACTCGCTTGGACAAATACGTATAGCGAATACTTCTTTCGTACCAAGTCAAAGTTCACTTTTAGTTTTGTGATGATAGTGTTTTTTAGAAAAATATAAGTTCAAATAAATTCTCGATCAGAATAGTTCTATATGTTTTCACGTTGTCAAAAAATAATAATAAAAAACTTATCCAAATTAAAAGAGCTTCATTTCAAAGTCAAAATGAACTATAATCTGAAAAGGATTATGACATATGTGGCTAGCGACAGATTCTGAGTCCGCAGCGTTATGGGTGCTTAAAATGTGAAGTTGTATGCCACCTCATGCCGATGCCAAGAATCACAAATGTTCATAGTGTTGCATCGATGCCCCGTTACTGTACGTAGGACCAAAATCTCCTTACTTTTGGAATTTGCTTGCACTAGTACTGAGTACGGCCGTCTATAATAGTACTTTTTTATTGCATGAGTACAGGCTTGTGTCCCATCTCCCTCTCTCCTGTCCCGTCTACAGCTGCTTGTTGAACATATATTATACAATTCATTGAAAATTTTTAACAAATACTACTTATAGTAAAATTTATATATGGTCTGTTTGGTTGAGTGCACCTTTTTTGTTTGGTCTACATAAGCTAATAATAATTAGTTGATACATGAAAAAAAATTGATTCCACCAAAATTCATGGGATGAACCCATGAAACATGAAGTAATTCCATAAACAAACACACCATCAGAGAACGAAGTAGGCGGCATCTTAGCTATCGTTCGTTACATTTTGAAGAACAACCGACTTCAAAATCAAATGCACATTGGTCGTCGCATGATTCAGCTTACATTATTTTTAGGAGGTGCATACATGATGCAAAACATCCCGTCCTCATTCAGCTCATTATTACTCTACAATTTCAATCCAGAATGAATGGCAACTACACCACCCACGAGGTTCTCATATTCCACCCTCTGGAATCCGGCTTCCTGAATCATCTGAGCAAACTTTTCCTGCAAAGTCTCGTCAGGATGTAGTCACTCACCAGTCTTCTAGCTTAACATCTAACCCAGAAAAAACACTATGCCTGTTTTGTGAGGTACCAATCAATCTTGCATAAACCCGAAGATGGCTGAGGCAGAAATTCCAAGAAAAAATGTAATCATATGTTCATGTTTGCCGATAACAAGTGCTAACAACTCACAACACTATTACCTGATTTGGAAACCGACGGATGCTCTCAACCAAGTATTGATATGACTGCCAATCACCAGCAACCAGCGCTCCAATAGTCGGAATCACAGAAAACGAGTAAACGTCATAGCTGAAAAAAGGGCAGCAAATCTGAAAGAGAACAGAAAAGATATGTAGGACAAAACACTAGCTCTACTTTTTCCACTGCCGACAAGAGAAAAGAAAACCTCACACTGTTCACAAGGCCCTAGGCAAGGGAAGCATTACATAAGAAAAATCAAGGAACAGAAGAACTACTACATCACTGCAAGCCTTTTCCATTGACATTAAACAGATAGGAATTCGGACACCCTTGAACATTGTTTAACACAGGGCTACAGCTGGCACTTTGTCAACATGGTTGCCATAAATCATAACTTTTCTTGTTTATCTTTTCTATCTTGCATGAATGAGAATATTAAAGGCATCCTCCTGCGTATGAGCTAATCCTATGAAGACAAATAAACATGATTGATGAAACTTACATCTCTTTAAAAACAGGTACATTCACATGACTCAACTCCAAGCATAGGAACCTCCCTCCTCGCTTTAGAACCCCTGAAGCAAGACAATTTGATGTGGCATCAATAAGATTTAGAACCATCAATTAAGCAAAAAGATTCTGAAATATGCCAATTGATATGACATTAATGAAATTTCAGAACCATCAACTAAGCAAACATGGTAGAACATAAAACGCTTAATCCATGATACTGCACATGAAGATGAAAAACTTAATCAAACGATACAGCATGAAGAATAGACACAGAGATTGAAGTTGAAACAGTGGGGACATCCAGCTCGCGAAATACTTGAAACATGAGCAACAATAATTGTTAGTTTTCTAAATTAGCGAACCTGTAAGCTTCTGATAGAGCTTTCTCAATGTGCGTCACATTTCTGATCCCAAATTCGATAGTGTAACCATCCATAGATCCATCCTCAAAACTCAGAGCTTCTGCATCTCCTTGTATCCAGCTAAGACAATGTTCTTTGTTATACCCTGAAAATGAAAATCAACTGTTGAACAACATAACCCACACTTAGAGATCGAGACAACAAAATATATTAGAAAGTTCATGCTTGAGCTCTTTCCGCAGCACGCTTTTTCCCAACATTTAGCATATTTGGATTAAAGTCACAGACATAAATGTGGGTGTCTTCTTCGGTTTCAGTAAGAGTACCCTGCATAGCTCTGTGACTCTCACTCTTAATTCTTTCCAGTACACGAAATGCAACATCGCCTGAAGTCATAACAATGATATGAACAGTCATCATTTTTTTTTCCTACTGAATTTCTGCCAGTACAAAAGCTCCTGGCAATAGAACCTTTCAACAGAGAGCACAAAACAAGACACGTTGTAGCAACTGAAAGGACTATGGTAGCATTGATTAACATTTGTACGAAAATAATGCTGGTCTCTCGGAAGGACTAACTACCAATATATACTGATTATTACATAGATAGACTGAACGGAAGAATTAAGATAGAACTAACATTGTTTGTGATACTGGTAAAATGTTTGTATTTGTTTATGAATTCAATGAAGGAAGGGGATGAGTATTACCTGTTCCACCAGCCACAACGAGATGCTTCATCCCCGGAAAGGGGTTCAGCTTGGAAATAAGCCTGAAAGAAAAGGAACAGAATTTGAGTGATAAAGGGAGCTGGTTGGATTGTGAAGAAACCCCTGCATAAAAGAAACGGAAAGGGTAAGCAGCAGCAACCTGTCCTTCCACAGCCTATGCAGGCCGACACTCATGAGATCGTTCATGAGGTCGTAGATGGAAGCCACGCTGCTGAACACGTTGCCGACCAATTTGCTCTTATCCTCTTCGCGCACCTGCTTGTACCCTGATGAACCACGGGATTTTAGGATCTATCTGTATAGGCGGGAACAATGGACACGAGCCATGTGTACCGAAGCTGGTGGCGTGGGAGTGGAGGAACGCTGCGGCCGCCGCCGCGGTTGGGATGCTTGGGGCCTGAGTCTGAGAGGGAACGAGTAGGCGTCGTTGGAGGCTCCAGGACGCTAGCCTGCTTGCGGCCTGCATAGCCATTTCTGAATTCTGATCCTAGCAATCGATCGAAGCTGAACCGAAGACTCCAATCGATCGGATCTGCCGCGGGCCGCCTAGGCGGAGCGCGCCGGCCGCGGCTCCCCGTCCCGCCGCCCAGCGCCCGCTCCTGGACCTGCACACGCCGGAGGATCACACACCGTCGCCCGTCGGCTACCGGCGCCCACTATAGGGTTTGGAACGGGAGAAGCAGAAGCGCATGTGCGATAGGAAGGGACCGGCTACAGGAGAAAATTTGAGTCATCCTTTTGGGATGAACTTCTGAAAATGCTGTCATCTTCGTTTTTTCCTACCCTCAAAACAAATATTTTCTTTTCCTAATATAAATATAAGAATATACATGGTATACATTACATATTTTCAAATATATAAAAAGGGAAAAATTATGGGTGTTCAAGGCTAGTCCCTCCTCCCTCTCCGCGCATGCACCTCCGTTCTTCCCGTCGGCTGGCAGGAGCAAGTTTCGGTGTTGGAAGGATGACTCCGGCGTGGCCACGATGAGCCGGCCCTCTCTGCCGCACGCCCGTCATACGCGGACGTCGCCCGCAAGGCTCCTCGGACCACGCCTCCCCCTGGGGTCTCGGACGTTGTGCAGAGAGATATTGTCGTCATCACCAAGAAGAAGCAGCGCCATCGTCGCCGTGCCAAGTCTCGGGCCGTCAACAGCCTCTCTGCGGCCCACCAACAAACGGCCGCCAGGGTGCCCGCGTACCAGCGGCTTGGCCCGCAGCCGGCTGTGTGTGCCCGCGTGCACCATCGCCTCGGCTAGCCGAGGCCACCGCACGTCCGTCCTCCTAAGGGACTTCCCCGACCCACCACCGTGCGGCTCGGCCGGTCGATGCCGACGGCTTCACGCTCGTTCAAAGCTGTCGGCGGGGACGCCGCCACCCTCGCCGCCGCCGGCCGGTGCCACCATCACTCATCGGCCTCTGCTTCAACTGTCTCGCGGGAGACCACATCGCCGCCAGGTGCTCCTTCCCGTCTCGCCGCCTCCTCTGCCTCAGCGTGTACCACAGGGCAAGGGACTGCAACCTCCGCTGTCTGCCTCGACACCCTTCCTCGAATGGAGCACAGGAACCTCCAAGGCATGATATCTGACATCGCGCTATTGGAGGTAACCATGGTCGGTTGGCTCGTCCCCACGCCAACCATGTCTTGGCGCCACTGGCGGTGGTCAGGACATTGTCGGTGCGCCGGAACCCCACCATGTGGCAACCATCGTTGTGGGACAAATCCTCTGTCCGGCAACTTCAGTGTCGCTGGTTGCGGATGGTGGCCCACAGCCCTCCCCGCACGCCCTGCACGGTGACTCGAACGGCGCCACACAAGAGGCTGTGGGGGACGCCAATGCTATTCGTCGTCGACACCGGCGACGTCGGGGCAAGCGGCATAGGAAGGTTGTAGCCCCCGCCTTCGCCGACAACAACGCCGTCGCCACTGAACTGCTACCATTACGACTGTGCGTGGGTGAGGGGCTTTCCATTTGGGTTGACCCGATGCTCGACGAGCTCGCATCTCCTTCGCCGCGCGCCCATCACCGGCGGTGGCCTCTCTGTAGGCCCGGCCGGAGCTGTCGAATCCTGTGTCGCCACCACGAATGACCAGGCTCTGCTTTGCTGATGGCGAGGCGCCTAGGGAGGCCGACGAGGACGTCGTGGCAGTGGACTCCCCACGGTCGGCTATCCACACTGCTGTGGCACTGGAGGACGTGGCGGCAACAGATGCTGGGGCCTCGATGGCGGCCTCACCACCTGCAGCCCCAACGCCGATTGCTGTTGCGCCTCCAGCGGCTTCGGTGACAGCTTTCGTCGACTCTTTCAGGCTACCATTGGACGATGCCGCCTCCACAGCCGATGCGCAGCTGGAGGTTGCAGAGGCCTCCTTGCCAGTGCTCCCGCCCCTTGCGAATGCGGCGACCATGGCGGT
Organism: Bothriochloa decipiens; assembly: GCA_023333625.1. Lineage (NCBI taxonomy): Eukaryota > Viridiplantae > Streptophyta > Magnoliopsida > Poales > Poaceae > Bothriochloa > Bothriochloa decipiens. The sequence goes on from CM041634.1 coordinate 62,334,311, forward strand.
TTCGTCCATGGGCCACAGTGCGCCATCGACGGAGGCGTCCGTGGCATCCTTTATTGACAGCCTGAAGCTACCACTGCAGGAACCACTGATCCACTCTCCGCCGCGTCTGAGGGTGTCTAAGGTGGTTGACAATGATTGGATGCCATGCCGTAGCACTCGACTGGCCGCCAAGTCGGCCTTTCATGACCCGCGCCCTGAGAGGCAGGCTCGTCGGGTCATGTTCAACAAATTTGAAGGCCGTCCTGCTGATGTTGTCATCGACGAGCCGGATGACACGGTTGTGGTCAAGTTCCATGAAGCCTTCGCTAACTCCAGCCCCAACACTAGGAGAAAGGTGATGCGTCACCTCTTCCCCCCGCGTGGCAGCCGTTGGGCACGTACAGCGGCAGCGCTGGAATAAGCTCTTCCATCATTGGCAACTTGGTCAAGGCAACTTGGTCAAGGAAACACTCCCTGTCACGCAATTGTTATAGCTTTAGTACAACCCCGACGCTCCACTGTTTCAGCCAGTGACTTGTGTTAGTGTTTAACCCGTTGCGTCCTATGGCAGCTTGCCGTCTGGCACAATTGGTCGTGTAACAAAACTCTAATTTATCTTAATGAAGCATGTGCAGTGCACGCTTTCAAAAAAAATAGAATATGAAGTTGTTTGTGTGGGCCCTTGTTACCCTAGTCACACCGATCCTAAGAACAAATGACGCACAATAGTGAAATGAAGTATAGCTTATAGCTAGTTAGATTACTCATGGTGTAACATACCAATCTAGATGAGTCTTTGATTTGATAAGGTGGCATGCCCCCAGATGCTCTATTTACTAATCTCACAATATATTGACTTTTCAGAGATAGTTGTATGAGTAGAGTGTATGCGCTTGTTTGACATTTGACCTAGTTTGAAAAGGGTCTACGGTAGCTTATATTTGTGTTAAGGTGAGTTTGTGATGGGTAATGCGAGGACTCTCCAAGTTAATTTACCTAAACTAGTTTGTCATCTGCCCATGACCTCCCTTTGCTCATTGCCGCCACCTCTAGGTCATCTTGTGTCGATCAATCGGCTATCACCCTGTACTTGATCAACACCTTTATTCCTTAGTATTTTCAAACATTTTTTTCAGAGTTTTGTCATAATATATTCAAAACACCACTCGAATCTAAATGCAATGCGATGTTAGACCTCACAAGTGGCACTATACAACCGCAAAAGCAATTGAATTTTTATCTCTTGACAATAAGGTTATCTACCCTATCAATCATATCATTTCTCAACCACTAAACACTTTATGATCCACAAACAGAAACTTATTTATATCTTTGCCTCCAACCTTGTCGTGAGCCTTTCCAATTTGCATCCTTGTCACCTCCTCCATGACATCCATGTTAGCTTAAAGAAACGTAAGACTATCTACAACAGTAACTGTAAAGAAAACTGTAAAGGGATTTAGCATCTCAAAAGTGCCGCAGCGGGGGCCTCTACGAGGTACGCAACCGTTGCGGTCCGGCCTCCGTCTGCTGCCTTTGCGGGAGGTACAGATCAGACGGTAAACGACGGTACGGGGCCCGCTCGAGGAGAGAGAAGGCCGGGCCCGCTCTCGAGGAGAGAGAAGGCCGCGACAAAGAAGCGGACGGGGACCTCGAGCTAGGGAGAGAGAAGGGAGGCCCTGCCGCCGGGGAGCACTGTTGCTCGCGTCCATGGCGACCTCGAGCTGGGCGGCGAGCTCCGCGAGGACAGCGTGAGGCACCGGGTGGGGGAAGAGGGGGCGCGGCTGGCGCCCCCCCGGCCACCATGGACGCCCACCGGGGAGGGGAGGAGGAGGAGAAGGGAGGGAGGGGCGCCGGGGGAGCCGCCTCACAATTGCCGCCGAGGCCAGCCGTGCGACGGGGCTCGCGTGCCGCCGGTGCTCTGCTCGCCCACCCCGTCGGGGAGGAGAAGGTCGCGGCCGGCCCATGGTCGCACCCGCCGGTGGGGATGCGAGGTCCAGCCGCCGGCGGATTGCGTAGTCGAGCCGCAGCAGACTGATGTATGCGCTCCGCTCTGCTCTTCTCCTCCTTGCTGTTCGCTGTCGGCCATCCTCTGCTCCCCTTCTCCCTCTTCTTCTTCCCTCTCCTCTCTCCTCTGCTTGTTTCTGCCACGCCTGCGCCTTCTCGTTCCTGCTCGCGGCTGCCGTGGCACTCGCCGAAGGAGCCACCGTCGCGGCAGCACCTGGCGGGGGGGCGGCTCGTCGTCGTGCTCGTTGTCGAGAGAGAATGGGGTCGGCGGGGAGGAGAAGGCCGCCGAGGATCACGGGCGAGGAAGAGGCGGCCGTCCCCGCGTCGGAGGACGAGGAGCAGAGGAGCGCCGCCAAACTCTGATGCGCCGCCGGCAGCGTCAGCCTCGTCGCCTCGGCCGCCCTCCGACCTCCGAGCGTCGGTTGAATGGAGAAGGAAGGAAGGGGAAAAACTGAAGGGAAGGGAAAAAGGGAAAAAAGAAAAAGAAAAAAAATCTTGAGAAGTGGGCCTCACAGTGGATAGAGGTTGATTTTGAGGATGAATGGATGCGGAGAAAAATGGCATAGAGGAGGGAACCTCGATGACTATGATAGAATATTCTGTTTAGAGGTTCAATATAGAGGTCCATGAGTGCGGATAGTCTAAGTGGTTGGTAGGAGCATGTGGTTTACATGGCGTATAGAGTAAATATGAGTATTTCTACCTGAAAGGAGGACAAAAGAGTAAATGGGTTAGTTAGGTGAAGCGAGGACAAAAACATAAGTAGTTTGTTGGAAATATATGATTTGACTAGTGTCCAAAATGGATCTAAGTCCTTTTACTTGAAATAAGGGCAAAAAGTAAGTGTGATGGTGGGAGTATTAGGTGGAGCAAAATTGTAAAGGGGTTGCTGAGAGTACGTGGTTCTGTTAATGTGCAAAGTGGATTTGATCCTTTACATGAAACAAAGACTAAAGAGTAAGTGGTTTGGAGAGAATATTACGTGAAGAAGATGAAAGTGTAAGTAGGTTGATGAGAGTATATGATTCACTTAATGCACTTAGCGAATCTAAGTTGTTTAGACCCTTGGGTATTATAAAAGTAATGGAGCGGACATGATCATGTGCGAGTCATGAAGCTCAAGACACGATATGAACCATAAACTAAATGAAATTAGTTTACAAAAATCACTCCGGAGATATCTAGAAACCCATTCGTGATTAAGTCATTTTAGTTATAATTTGTGCATTAATTATTTTCAAAATACACTCGTTCTAAATGCCAAAAGACCTAATTAGTCATTTTATGTGAAACTTTTCGGCTAGTACACTAAAAATGCTGAAATATTTTAACAAAGGTTTAAAACATTTAAAAAAAATCAGAACTTATCATGTTTTACTAGTAATATATAAGCAAGGTAAATATTGTTGAATGCTTTTGGAATACTAAAAGATCCTAGGGTGCGTTTGGATGATGTCCACGCAATGCCACGCCAAGTCTGCAGCATGCCGAATGTAAGTTTTGGCAACAAAATTGAAATAGCTCATGCATGGCAAGTCTGTGGCAGCCACAGCTATGGGCACGAAGCAAACACATGCCATAGGTGCGGCATGGCGTGGTATCTTGTGGTCGCCATCCAAACGCACCCTAGTTTATATATATATAGCCGACACTGTTTTACTATGCAGAACCTTTTAACTATGTAAAATTATTTTGCTTTATTATTATGACAGGTATATAATTTGAGGATTTTGGATTGAGTGAGATTATGTCAAAAAGCTAATTTCGTGGGTGTAGTGAAGTCAAATAAAGTCAAGCAGGTTTGGTTGTGTTCGCCGCCGCCAGCAGCAGAAGAAATACTACGCTATCCCTATCCGAGGCACATCCTTGGTTCCTGCTCCTGTTTAGGCAGCACAGCTTGCCACATTCAGTCCCCTCCTATAACTAGTGAGGACCAGATGAGGATGGGACTTGTCAGCAACAAGGGCAGAGCCCCACCATAAGAGGAATGCCAAGAGTGTGCAAGAAGAATTCAGTGGAATTCCGCAGCAAGGACATATGATACGATGCTGCATTACTGCAGTTGCCAAATCGATGCAAGGTCAACATCAGAAACAAAACAGCCATGCAACGGTAACTAGCGCCTGCACAGATGAAGAAGGCCTCATTGTCCGTTGCAACAAAGAGACGACGTTGCTGTTGCTGCAACTGGAAGTTGATCTGATGCTCCTAGGAGAACACCAGCACTCCCAGTCAGGTAACATTGCATTGCACTGCATTACATTACAATATACTACATTACAGCTGAGCAAGTACATCATCACAAGATTGAATGGGTTTATTAGCAGGGGATGAGTCCTGTTCAGCTTCGCTATTGGTACTAATAACTTGCCGAAGAACCTACGAGACCGATAGATCGAGTCAAGAGAGTGATTGATTGGCTAGAGTCTAGCTAGACCTACTACTAGGAGGAAGAGGAAGATAAGCAGGGGAAAAAATGGGGAGGGAAGGCTACTACTCTGCTTTAGGCCTAGCAGAAGACAAGGAACAAGAATTGGAATCCGAAAGCGAAAGGGTCGATCGACCATCACTGCCTCCTCCCTCATGAGGCGTAGATGATACCCGACGAGAGCGCCATAAGGAGGTTGGCGGCCCTCTCCTCCTCGCTCATGCACTTCTTGCGGCGCACCCGGCGGCGCTGCTTGAGCATCACCTCCTTGCCGAAGCCCACCACGCGGAGCTCCACGGTGACTTGCTGATCCTTCTTCTTCGTCTTGTTCTCTTCCTTGTCTTTGTCTTTCTTGTTGTTGGTGCTGCTGGCGGCGGCGGCGGCCGACTTCTTTCTATCCTGCTGCTGTGGATCGGTGGCAGCGGCAGGTGCCTTCTTTCTCAGCTGATGCTGATGCCGATCCTGGTGCTGTGGATCGGCGGCCGCGGCTGTCTTCTTTCTCAGGTGATGATGCTGATCCGGCTGCTGCTGCTGCGGATCGGCGGCGGCCTTCTTCTTTGGCTGCTGCTGCTGATCGTCAGCGGCGGCGGCGTCGAGACCGGGCGCCTGCCTCCTCCTCTTGCGGTAGCGGATGCCGCAGGCGTTGCAGAGCGACTGCAGGGAACAGCAGCAGCAAGGGGAAAACAAACATGATGATCCCAGGATTACAAATAAACTGATTAACCGGCCGGCCGGAAGGAAATGCTATGACTGATGGTGGATGGAAAACCAGACCTTGGGTCCCTCGGGTCCTCCGCGCCAGAGCGGCGTCTTGGTGATGTGGCAGTCGGCGCAGGCCTTGGCCTCGCCTGAGGGTGTGGCGGTGGCGTCGTCGGCAGCCGAAGGGGATGTATTAGGATTGGGATCGGGATCCGTCTCCATCTCCATCTCCATCCCCATGGGAAATAAAACCTTGTAGCAGCAGGCGCGACAGATCGATCGCTAATCCGATCCGATCCCGCAACAAAACCTTGTAGGCGGTGCGATCCGCCGGCGATGGATCGCCAATCCGATCCGATCCGCCGGAGTAGCAGCGACGCGGATGGGAAAGGGGAAATGGGCGGGCGGGGAGAGCAAGGGTTTTAGCTCGAGACGAGACGAGACGAGAGTTAGCGGTGGGGGGTGGGGGGTGATGATGCGAGAGGATAATGCCAGTGACGGCGTTGTCGATGGAACCCTAACGCCGCCTCGGGCCCCCCCCATCCGCGCATCCCCTCCTGTGTGAATGGACCACAATGCCCCCGCTCACATTTTTTTTGAGCACTACGGTTGGAAGCGGTCCGGCCCAGTTCTTGCCCACTCCTCTCTTTGCTTTTGGGCCGCGGCCCCTCCACAGAATTGCTTACTAAAAAGATTGATTATTATCAGATTCAGATTGATGATTCTAAAAAAAAAAAAACAGAATCAGATTGATGAGATTATACTGATAATATATATGCTCGATGCTCCTAGTCCTATCCTACAAAAAAAAAAGACAGATTCTTGGAGTAAGTATTACATTTTACACGTACGAACAAACCAAACTGGGGCGATTTCAAACTGGTTGCAACAATCGCCTTTGCCGCTCTCCAAGTCAGTCAAGTCGAATAAAAATGCCCGCTCTGTGTACCTACTCTACTCCTAGCTATCGCAGCTCCGGGTACTTGAGCTTGCTGACGGCGGAGCCGGAGAAGGAGGTGGAGTCGTCGTCGTCGTCGTCGTCGTCCATGAGCAGCAGGTTGTCCATGACCATGTCGTGCGACCTCATGGTCCCGCCGGACCTCACGCTCGCCGCCGCGGGGGAGAAGGGGCAGCTGCCGAGCCCCCTGTTGGTGTTGGTCGTGTCCACCGCCGCTGCCGCCCGCTCCAGCGCCATGGCGTCCTGGATCTCCTTGACCACCTCAGGCATGCAGGGCCGCTTCCGGGGCTCCACGTCGATGCACCGCACCGCCGCCTCGGCGATCTTCCACACGGACTGCACGTCCTGGTACTCGCCCGCCATGGAGATGGAGGGGTCGATGATGGCCTCGATGTCGCCGCTCTCGTAGTAGAACTTGGCCCACGGTCCGATGTTGCGGAAGTGGTCGCCAAAGGCGATGGTGGAGATGGGAGGCCGGCCGGAGATGAGCTCCAGCAGGATGATGCCGAAGCTGTACATGTCGCTCTTCTCAGTCAGCTGCTGAGAGATGTAGTACCTGATTTGATTGATGGTTCAAATTCAGATTCAGACAAAGCACGTCCATGGAAATTAGCTAGAATGAATGAATGAAACAAACATTCAGGCTCAGGGATGACTCTGGGATTGGATTGGATTCGAACAGAGCTACTCACTGCGGGTCCAGGTAGCCCAGTGTCCCTCTCACGTTGGTCGACGCGTGAGACTCCTTCCCCTCCGCTGCCAGCAACTTGGAGAGCCCAAAGTCGGACACCTTGGCTCTCATTTGCTTGTCCAGAAGGATGTTGCTCGTCTTGATGTCTCTGTGGATGATCGATGGCGTGCATCCAGTGTGGAGATACTCGATCCCTTTCGCAGCATCCTTGGCAATCTCAAGCCGCTTGATCCAACTAATGTGCTTGTCGCGCCCTGCAAGTCCATCAGTCAAATGACATATATAGCCGATGCCGATGGATCAGATCGAGGAGATATAGATAGTCGAGCCGGGTTACCATGCAGCTGCTCTTTGAGCGTTCCATTGTGCATGAACTCGTACACCAGAATGTTTCTCCCATCCTCATGGCAATAGCCTAGAAACGCCACTAGGTTCCTGTGGTGTATCCTCGACAGCAAAGCCACCTCGTTTGAGAACTGCTTCCTCCCCTGGTACGAATCGTTGCTAGGCACCTTCACAGCAATCTCCTTCCCATCACTCAGCTTCCCATAGTACACTATCCCGAACCCCCCTGAACCGATCCTGCTTGCAAACTTGTTGGTCGCCGCCTCGAGCTCAGACAGTCTGTAGGGATGAGCCGTCTCGGTGGCGATTCTTCCGCTCGACTGCAACTGCGTGCTTGGATATTTCTGCAACTTCTTGTTCTGCTCTGCAGGCAGCACCTTCTCTGCAACGACATCGTCGTCACGTGGACCTCCTGCATCAATGTCGTCGCTAAAGTTTGACTTAGTTTTTAACCAAACTCTAGAGCATGCATCAATGCAAGTTCGATCGTACTACTGTGCATCTATCAATGAATCATAAAGAGAACCAGAGCGCGCGAGGTCGACAAGAGGGATATATATACATATTGAAGATGCAACCATATACATACAGCAGAAACAACAAATTAAGTAGTGATCTTGATCTGACCTTCTGCTGAGGATGCAGAGTCCCTGTTCATGGCTTTGCGAGTCAGCATGTAGCAACAGAGGGCGGCTGCAAGTAAGAAGGATGCTCCAAGCAGAGCAGATATAATGATGGTTACATGCTTCTTCTCTTGCTTCTTCCCTATTCCAAGATACATGTTCCCAGAGTAGCTGAAAATGTACATATTATTAGCTGGCTGATAGCTAAATTTACTCGATCAAGTAGTAGAAATTAAACCACAGTCTGGTGGGAGTGGGATTCAGTGTAACGCTAGTTAGGACTAGGAGAAAAACAAATTAAATATCATATCATATCAGGGAGAGAAGAGAATGCTGTGCACTTGAAAATAATGCTTCGACTTAGCAGAGCCCTGGGAATGGATCCAGACAGCTTGTTGTTTTCAAGGTACCTGCATTATTGTATTGGTGAAAAGAAATATTAATTGTACCTTTAATTATTTATTAGGTAATTAGAAGAAAAATTGGAAGTTTTTTTACCAACAAACAAATTCATAGACTGCCTTGGCCTATATATGTCACATACTAGCTAGTAAGTAGTTCCTTAGTAGCATGAGCTAGAAGGATGCTTATTATTATTACAAGTAACATGTATAAAAAGCAAGGCAATTTATCAAATAAACTAAAGTTTCAAAGTACTATGTGCATACATAAGTTGAGCTTTCTCATTTCAGGTACGTAGGTACTTCCAATATACAGTAATGTTTGATCAGGTAAGGACCACTTACAGCTCGCTTAGTTTTGGCAAGCTGCCAAAGTAAGAAGGAACATTTCCAGTCAGTTGGTTGTCTTCGAAATGACTGCTTGCATGCATTTTAACGTGGAAAGGTCATGAGAACAAGATGAGCCGGCTAAGAAAATAAATTAACCGAACCAAAATTTGTACTACTGTAGCTCTGATCCTCACATGATGGATAGGTTGGAGGAGCCACTGAGATCAGGGATTGGGCCTGTCAACATGTTATTAGCAAGTCCGCTGCAATGAATTAAACATGCAGATTAATATTACCAATGCAAGCTAACGTTCGATGGACCATACATGTATACAACAAGTTAACCCATGGACTGTAGAACAGAATCAATTGCTAGCTAGCTTACATCTCTGCTAAGCATGGCAAAGCCGCTACTTCGGGTGGTATGTTCCCCGTCAAGTTCTTTCCTGAAAGATTTCTGAATGATGACAGCAGATCGATTATATAATGTCAGTGGCTCAGATCGAGATGAAAGTTAGCTGAGTTGGTTGGTCAATTACATACATGGAAACAACTCTTGGTTGTGCTTCTGAAGTGCATTTGACCCAAGACCAGGGTGAAGGTAGGCAGGGATCACCACCTTCCATCGCCCAATCAGCCAACGGGTAACGCGACGCCAGGCTTGCCATCACAGGTGCTGCAGCAGTGGCAGTATGTATAGCATGGAAATCAAAGGACATGCATGCATGGACCAATAAGCAATTGCAAATTTGCAATACAAGACACAGCTAATTAGGAGTCACAATGGCATCCATAACATCTGGGGAGCCGAGATCGAAATCATAATTAAGCTAGAACATGGACCAAGCAATGCAATGACGACCATGACAGAATGCATACCATCTGGCGAGCCGAGATCGAAGTGGATGTACTTGTATATCTCGAAGGCGTTGAGAATGGGCCCCTTGGATGAATCGTTGGTCTTCCTGAAGGCGAAGGAGAGAACAAAGGGCAGCGAGATGTTGAAGAAGCCTGGCTCGTAGAGACGGTACTTTCCCGGCGCGTTCTCGCCGATGTCCACGGTGGGCTTGCTGACGTCCGGCAGGCCCGGGATGTAGAGCTTGAACTTTCGCGTATCGGGGACGACGAACTCCTCGATCTCGGCGAAGTAGGAGAAGGCCCAGCCGTTGCCCGGGAAGCCCGGGAGGTCGAGGCGATAGGTGAGCTCGCCGAGGGAGCCGACGACCGCCGTCTGCATCACCTTCTGCGGTGGCCTCTCGCTGGCGGCGACGAAGACGGGCCTGTCGGTGGAGACGTTGACGGTGCCGGCGGCGACGTCCACCAGGTAGTTGGCCCTCCTGACCATGTCGGACTCCCAGATCCTGTCGTAGGGGTCGTCCGGGTACCTGACGGAGTCGGCGGTGGGCGCGCCGAAGTTGATCCTGGCGGAGAGGGCGAGGAAGGCGTCGGCCTCGTAGTCGGTGTAGTAGAGGGAGCCGTTGAGCTGGCGGAGCTCCAGCGTGGAGATGAAGGGCTGCCCCGTCCCCGTGGCGGAGAGGCAGACGCTGAGGGCGGGGTCGGCGGCGAGGACGACGGCCTCCCTGGTGACGACCTTGGCGTCGTCGTAGATGACGATGGTGGACCAGTGGGAGGCGCCCAGGTAGAGGTCGAACTCCGGGAACACGTTGCTGCTGTCGAAGTTGCCATAGAGGAAGGTGGCGCGGACGAGGTAGCGGGTGCGGGTGCGGACCCGCAGCGTGTAGCAGTGCTTCTTGCTGGTACTGGTGGACGAGGCTGCAGCTGCAGGGAAGTAGCGCACCGTGGAGTACTGCGCGCGCTTCTCGGAGGGCACGGAGATGGCGGCCGTCCGCCCGAAGGGGAACCAGCCGGCGTCACCCGTCCACTGCAGGCCCAGCTCGTCCGTGTAGTTGGCGGACCCGCCGCAGTCGATGCTGACGAAGCCTGTATAATCTGTGGTGTCAGGTACTAGATAGATAGTAGTCATATGAATATCTTATCTGACTGTATTGTACTCACCAGGCACCTGAGCATCGGAGGTGGTGAAGAAGACGGCGGCGGCGGTGACGACGACAAAGAGGAAGCAGCCGCAGCCGGAATGGGAGAGATTGAGACGAAGAGGCCGGCACCGGCAGCGGCACCACCTGCTTGATGCCATCGTACGTCTGTCTGCCTGCCTGCCTGCCGATGAATGAATTGAATTCCCTTCTCACGCTAAAGGAAGCTAATAATTGTGTCAGTGTTTCGAGCCTAGGGCATAGCACCAACGAGTGAATATGTGCTGCGTGTTCTCTAATCCGGATGGTGATGTAAGAAGAATATAAGGTTTATCCTGGTTTGGTCAAAAGAAGGCCCTATGTCCAGTGAGGGGAGGGGGAAGAGTTTGTATTATCTTCCACCGTGGTGCTTGTACAGGGGTGAATAAAAGCGTGCGAGTGAGTGAGCGAGCTGGGACTTGAGCGTTTCGGGCTCTGGTAGCTCTCTCTTGACCTGTCTGAACTAGTGCCTGGTGCCTCCTTTTATAGGCGAAGGAGGGGCTTAGGGGTACATGAATCTAGGGCGGACGTTGCTGCTGATGTCGGGAGGAGATGCCGATCATGTCGGTGCCACTGTAGATACGTGAGCCGGGCGTGGCGTGCCCTGAAGTGAAGTGTTCGGAGATGACGGCTGTCCTTCTCGTGCGTGGGATGACGCAGCTGATGGCCGGTGAAAGACCGGCGCCCATGCCCGGTCGTGCGGATCCCTATAGCCGTCGCGTCGGGAGTTGTTGGAGTGTTAATCGGCGATGACGAAGTCCAGCTCGAGAGGTGGCCGAGGGGGGTCGAGGCCCGAATGGATAAGGCCGAGCCCTTGAAAATACGGTACGGATGCCGGTAAATATGCCTCGAGGGGTCGCCTGATACTGAGCACAGTGCGCGGCATGGAGCTACAGTGCGGTACGACCCGCCAGATTCCCGGGTATGGGAGGTAAATGCTGGATTTGACCTTCGTACACGCGACTGTTACCGCGACTGTAGCCACGAAGTTAGGCGGGAGCAGATAGAACGCACTAAATGCCTTGAAAACCGTACCAGGAGTAGGTAATCGAGGGGTGTGCCGTACTCGAGGGGCGTCCATTCGCTTGGGTAAATCTCCGTCACCGAGGGTAGCCCGAGTGGCACCTTGAGTGATATGCTCTGCCTTGAGCGGGGACCCTTCGGGTAGGTAGCGGCCTGGACCGCCGAGGCCCGTTCGTATGTCGGCCCAGTATGACTTGGCTATTGGACTTCTTGTGCTAGATGAAGGATAATCGCCGCGATGGTTTTTGATTTGCTGATGTCCGAGATTAATCCACTTAACTGAGGATTAAGGCTACTCCTTTCCTAGGTACCCGACAGTAGCCCCCGAGCCCCAGCTCGAGAGCTGGCACTCGAGCTGGGGGTTATAAGTCGAGAGTGAGGCGTGGTTTGTGACTTTTCGTGGGGGGGCGAGCGTCCCTCGTGGGGTTAGCCCCTGAGGCCTCGGAGGAGTAAGGTGACTCCTTTGAGGGCTTTGTTGAGAGGTGCTTGTCCAGTTGGGCATAGTGTGCGTTCCTGAAAGGTTAGGATAACATGAACTGGAGTTATAGCGCTAGTCGAAGGGTGGTTCGAGTCGTCGAGCCCCCGGGTGCATTCGACCCTCTTTCGTCGAGGGGTGCCAGCGTAGTCGAGCCCCCGAGCCTCGTGCGGCTGGGGCATTGCTAGCCCTAGGCATCCATCTCACGAGTCCTTTTAATCGGATGTGAGGTGAGAAGCGTCGTACTACCCTCGATTGGGCGAGTCTCGATGTTCTCTGTGAGCTGATAACGAGGGGATCCAAGTGAGAGCTCGTGCCCCGTTCGATGGGGTCAACTAGTGGCCTGGAGGCATTCTCATTGACGCAAATGAATAGATATATGGATACCGGTTCCATTCGATAGGACTTGACGGCTCGATGCCTCCCTCCGGGGGATTCCATGGTAATCCTCTCGTTTTGCCTTGTATACACCCGAGGGGATCTCAAGGGTTCGTCCTCGAGCTAAGCTTCGTGTGGCTCCCCTGGGGTGTCCCTGACTCAGGTGCTCGAAAGCGGCTGTCGAACCCTGACCGAGGGTCAGCCTTCGCTCCCTCGAGGCTTGTTGTAGGGCCGGAGCCCGTTTTCCTTCTCATGGAAGACTCCGCTAGCGGATAATGTAGCGCTCTCGCTCGTTGGGCGCACCTTTTGAGGCGTGGGCCAAAACGATGCGGTCGTGGTGGACCCAGGTAACGGCTAGGGGCCCGGTGAATGACGCGCGTCCTGCTACGAGAATCGAGGGGGCGGTTAGGTGGGCATAGTAAATGCGGGGTTTACCTTTTCCCACTGTCGGATCCGCCGTTGCTCTTCCCCTGAGTATAAATTCGTGGGAGGTGGGGTGTCGTCCGCTTCCATTCTTGCCATCTCGCTTTCGCCGCCGCCGCTGGAGCTTTCGAATCCCTGCCCACCAGCGCTAGAGAAGAGGGGTTAGTGAGCGTGATCTTGATTGGGAATCTTCCCGGTCGCCCGTCCATCGAGCAAATACGCGCTGCCGCCGCCACCGTCATGGCACCTAATTTTCTTCCTCCGGAGGCCTGGCGCCCGTCCACCGTGACGGAGCGGAGGCTGTTGGAGCTGCTGGGGGAGGGGCTCCTTCGCCCTATCACCACGCTGGATCAGCCCGAGTGGATAGCACCGCCGTGGAGCGATCGGGAGCCGAACCCGTCGGACGGCTATGTCGTGCGCTTCATCAAGTTCCCCCGGCATGGGCTTGGATCGCCCCCAAGCCGATTCGTGCGAGCGCTGCTCCACCATTACAGGGTCGAGCTTCAGCACTTCTCCCCAACGCCATCTCTAGCGCCGCTATCTTTGCGGCCGTCTGCGAGGGATACCTGGGGGAGGAGCCGCACTGGGAGCTGTGGCTCCACCTCTACAAGGGGGAGTTCGTCACCGCCCCGGTGGAACAAGGCATGAGGAGGATCGTCCGCGCCGGTTCCTACAACCTTGTGCTGAAGACAAGCCGGGGGTGGAGCCATGTGAGTACATCCCCACCGGGCTGATGTCCAACCACGCTCATTGGGATACACAGTGGTTCTACCTCCGCAACAACGAGGGGTACTTCCCACCGTACACCGGGCACCTCATCACGGAGCGTCCATTCAACTGGCCGCATGGCGTGGCGTCGGATTTACAGCCTCGATTGAGGCCTCTCCTCACTGCGCTGAGGAGACTTCGTGACGCGGGTTTGGCGGCGGCGATCATCGTCTCGGCCTTTCACCTTCGGAGGGTGCTCCCTTTGATGGCACGTCCGTTACGGCTGGACCAGATGGGGCCCGAGGCGACGCCCGAGCAGCTCAAGGGGTGCCGCATGTCGATCGAGGTGTTGCCCCCTGAGGAGATTGTGTCGTGGGTAAAGGGGGCGGTCGCCGGCGCCTTCAGACCGGAGCACATCAACCGCATCCCTATGTTGTCGGAGGAAGGCCATCTTGACCTGGTGAGTGCCTCGAGCCATGCCTTTTGAGTTTTACTTTGCCTCTCTTCCTTCCCTTTGCTCTTATACCTGGATGCTTTTGCGGAGGGGAAAATCGACTGCAGGGCGTCGAGGCCCCCGGTGAGGGAGGACGACCCCGACCGACAGGTGAGGCGCTTTACCGCTCATCAACAGAAGAAGGGGCAGGACAAGGAGAAGAAGAGGAAGAAAGAAAAAAGCCTTGCGCATACAGAGCGCGAAAAGCGCCGCGCGAAGTAAAGGTGCAATGGGCTGTCTAAGGAGGAGTCTCCCTTCGAAGAGGATGGCGAGGAAGATGATGACGACGATGTCGACGGGATGGCAGCGTGTCTCGAGCCCCATCTCCCCAGTCTCCCTCGAGCTAACGTACCCTCTGCACAAGAGGACGTTCTGGAGCGGCCGCAAGACAGGACTCAAGGCGGTTCATCATCCCGTGCTGGGTCCTCGTCTCGAAGCTCGCGCGATGGGACCCCGCCTGCTACGTCTCGGAGACCCGGTCCTAGTCCTTGGGACTTGGGGCCGCGCGGCCTCGTTGGAGCGGGAGGGCGCGGCGACGCCATCGAAAGCGTCAGCCGGCCTCGGCTCTGGGGGAGGTGTAGCTCCGAGTGGGGCCTCAAGGCGCTCTAGCGGCTCGAGGGGTCCTAGGAAGGTCGTCGTCCCCTTTGGGTAAGCCATGTTTTTCGAAGTTTCCTTTCTTGTTTCTTTAACCTGCCGAACCACTAAGCATCTTTGCTCACCTCCTTATTCTCCAGACTAAAGCAGCGGGTGGAGGAGGCAGACCATTCACTGGCCAAGCGGCTTAGGGTGGACGTAGCCATGAGAACGGTGGCCACTGCAACAGGTACAACCTCGAGACTGCTGCCACCATGGGAGGCGGCTTGGCTATCTCAAGCCCATGCAGCTATGGCTCGAGGCAGGCTGATGGGCTCTGCTCTTGTTGCAGGCTCGAGCGGTTCGGGGGCCGCGCGAGAAGTGGTTCCGAGCTGGAGCAGTTGCAGGAGAGGAGAAGCGCTGCCCTGGCGCCAGCGTCCGCGGCCCCCGCATCTGACCAGGTGTCAGAAGGTGGGAGTGCCGTCCTGATCCCGGCGCCTGCGGCCTCTACCCCAGGTCAAGCCAGAACCTCTGCCGCCTCGCTTGAGGGGGAGCCTCCGACAGGCGTGAATTGGGGTCAGAGATTACCCCCATTGTCCTCGAGGACAAGGAGGCCGCTGCTCCATCCCCACCCGCCGAGGAGCGAAAGGTGTGGCCAGAGGGGCTGCGTGAGGTGGAGACGCGGTGCAAGCAGGAGCAGGAGGGCCCGCAGAGGAAAGAGGAGGAGGAGCCGCAGGAGCGATCGGGAGAAGAGGGGCCAGCCAGGGTCCAGCTCGAGCAACAGCAACAGCAGCGGCAATAGCAGCAACAACAACATCAGCAGCAGCAACAACAATAGCAGCAGCAGCAGCCGCCTTTGGATTCGTCATCGTAGCGACGGGTCGAGCCATCGAAGGAGCTGGTGTTCTTGATCCTCCCACAGTTGCAGGGGGAGGCCGTGATTACCTTGGATGAGTTGCTGCAGCAGCAAGATATGGTGCGGGATGCGTCGCTGGTCCTGCATGTGCCGCAGGCGCAGGGGGAGGGGGAGCATACGGCGTTGAGTCGGCCGGAGGACGTGGTGATGTCGGACCTGCTGCCTTGGCACGACGTGGCGCTGGGGGAGGCAGTGGTCTCGAGCCCTCCTCCACCACAGGAGGTGACCGTGGCTGCCTCGAGCCAGCCGTCGCAACCGCAGGGCACGCCATTGGAAGAGCCGGCGGCCTCGGGTTCGCCACAACGGCGGCAAGAGGAGATGCCTGCCATAAGTCCTTCGACGCCACGCTGGCGGGAGAAGGAGGATGAGGCCCTTCTGCTTGCCAGGGCATCCGCCACCTAGGGGTCCCTGGTCCGTCGAGATGGTCCGCCCCTTACATCGGGCCAGCGGTGGCGAAGCCGAGTCGTCGTTCCCCACCCTGGCCGACCGGGTGGAGCGCTACGGCGGTTCGCGCGAGGCGGTGGAGAGCGTTAGGTCCTCGGTGCGAGCGAGGCTCAAAGCAGCCCTTCTGCATTGGGGCCAAGAGCGTCTTCTGCTCCAAGAAACTCATGATCCAAGTGCTCTCGGGATCTGAATGGATGACCCGACGGAGGTGAAGCACTGGGAGGACGTGGAGGAGTATCGGGCGTGGCTGGCGCACACTTTGAAGTTAGCCACCAAAATCGTCACCGAAGACCTTGGCCGAGGCCTTTCGGTAAATATTTCTCCGAGTGTGTTTGGCCTTGGTTCCTTCTTAACTGGTGACTTATTTTCTACTTCTTGTTTCCAGGACTTGAGGAACTGCTCCCACTCAAAATCCCACTTCCTCCATGCGACCCACAACGGTCAGGAGGAGGTGCTACATCAGCTCGAGGCCGGCCAGTCCGCCCGAGACAGGGTGGCTCAGGCTAAGGAGGAAGCGAGGCAAGCGAGGGAAGAGGCCGCCAAGACAAGGGAAGATGCCAAGGCGACTCAAGGTGAAACCACTCGGGCCAAGGAAGAGGCTGCTAAGGCCAAGGAGGAGGCTGAGAAGGCCAAGAGCGACGGTGCCCCGGCCCTAGAGGAGGCGTGGAGGGCCCTCAAGTGTGTCAAGTCGCTTGAGGGAGAGGCTCGAGACACTGTGGAGTGCATCCAGAGGCTCGAGATCGATGTCGCCCAAGTCTCTGAGGCACGCGACGCCCTCACCATCTTGGATAGGGAGGAGAAACGCCGCGCCGACACCCTTGCCGTCGAGCTTGACACGATGAAGGAGACCCTTCGAGAGAAGGAGCAATCCATCATTCTAGTCAGCCAGGCCCTCGAAGACCTACAGTTTGAGAAGACGAAGGTGGTTCGTGCCTTCAAGGAGGCCCAGAAGGAGTGGGACGAGGCTTGGAAGCAGCGTGACGAAGCGTCGGACGCCCGCGAGGCCCTCAAAACCCAATGCACCAGTGAGTGTTCTTGCTTAGTTTCGAATTCGTTGTCTTTGTGTGCCATGACTAACTTTTGTTTTGTCCTTTAGGCCTCGAGACGGATCTGCTCTCTGCTCAGACCGCTGCCAAAACATTACAGGAGGGCCTTCTGGCTGAAACAGCATTGACCGATCGGCTCCGCATCGCGATCAACAGGCTCTGTGACTCCTGGGGGATCGAACCTGCTGAGGAGGCCAGTGAGGAGGTGCGTGGGACCGCGCTCGTCGAACGACTGTATCACCTCGGGGCCACCTTAAGGGATCACGTCCTCGAGGCACTCCACATCGACGTGAAGTGGGCGATGGCGGTTGTCTACTCCGGCTTCACGTACGACATGGACGTCGTGAAACACGGCTTTCTTTCCGACCTTAGCAAGACGGATGCCAAGAACGAGGAGCGATGCCAGGGCCTGATCGAAGACGCCGACTGTTCGAGCCCGAGGTTCTTCCTACCGAGGACGTGGGGGACGCTAGTGAAGAAGGCGACGGTGGCGATGACGAGTAGGGCCTGTGAGCCAATTCTAGGCAGAGAGGCCCATGTAATAAGTTAGTTTTGTGATATTGTGGCCCTGGTGGCCTTAAAATATTATGCACTGTCTGAAATGCTCGTTGGTATGTTTTTATGCTCGAGTTCTCTTATTCTTTTTTGCCTAAACTTTACTTTTTTACTAAGTTTTTGACACGGGCTCGTATCCCTAGAGGGGGAGCGAGTGGGGGTTACCTTAGCGCAGAGGCGTAGGAGAGCCCCCGGCACGACGGCCCTCGACCCTTAGGGAGTTCGAGGTGTTTTCTACTTAGTTGCAAAGCGTGTTCGAGGCATAGAAGAAGAGAGCAACATCGAATTTTGAAAAAACATTTGGGTTTTTTAGGAGCTTAGGGGGGTTCCCGCCTTGTTAGCCCCTGAGGGAGTCTCGACTCTGATGAAGCAGAGTCGAGGTTACCTTTATTATTTTCTGAATGAACAAAAGTACTAAAGTGGAGAGTCTTTTTATTCATTCATGATGCGATAGATGTGTAAAATACATGAAATGTACAAGGCCTCGAGGCCCCAGGGGTAAAAGCGAGGTAGCTGTTCGATGTTCCAAGCGTTGGTGAAGGTTTCGCCTTTGTTGTTCGCTAGCTTGTATGTCCCAGGTTTCAGCACCTCAGGTACGGTATATGGGCCTTCCCACGGTGGAGTCAACTTGTGGTGCCCCTTGTTGCTTTGTCATCAACGGAGGACAAGATCACCAACTTGGAAATCCCTCTTGCGCACGTGCTTGTCGTGGTAGCGTCGAAGCTTCTGCTGGTACCTCGCGGAGTGGAGGAGGGTCATGTCTTGAGCTTCTTCGAGCTGGTCGATGCCATTTGCGAGGGCCTCCTAGTTTGTTTGCTTGTTGTAGGCCTTTAGTCGAGGGGACCCGTACTCGAGGTCGGTGGGGAGGACGGCCTCGGACCCGTAGACCAGGAAGAATAGGGTGAATCCCGTGGCTCGACTAGGTGTCATCCTTAGGCTCCATAGGACCGAAGGCAGCTCGGCAGCCCACTTCGTGCCAAACTTCTTCATCCGGTTGTAGATTCTTGGTTTGAGGCCCTGAAGGATCATGCCATTAGCGCGTTCAACCTGGCCGTTGGTTCGAGGATGAGCGACTGTGGACCAATTCACACGAATGTGATTATGGTCGCAAAAGTTCAAGAACTTCTTGCCATTGAACTACGTGCCATTGTCGGTGATGATAACATTCGGGACCCCAAAGCGGTGGATGATGTCGGTGAAGAATGCGATCGCCTGCTCGGAGAGGATTTTGCCGATGAGGCGGGCCTTGATCCACTTGGTGAATTTGTCGATGGCTACGAGCAGATGCTTGTAGCCCCCGATTGTCTTCTTGAGAGGTCCTACGAGATCAAGCCCCCAAACGGCGAAAGGCCATGTGATGTGGATCGTCTGCAGGGCGTGAGCCAGGAGGTGTGTCTGCTTGGCGTAGAACTGGCATCCCTCGCATGAGCAAACGAGGTTGATGGCGTCGGAGACGGCGGTCGGCCAGTAGAAACCTTGTCAGAAGGCGTTGCTGATGAGGGTCCTTGGCGCATCGTGATGGCCGCAAGCCCCCGAGTGAATGTCCTCGAGGAGCCTCCTGCCTTCTTCGATGTTGATACAATGCTGGAGGATCCTAGTCGGGCTTCGTCGGTAGAGTTCCTTGTCATCACCGTAGATAACGTAGGTCTTGGCCCGTCGAGCTATCCGTCGAGCCTCGGCTCAGTCTTCTGGGAGCTCCCCTCGAATAAGGAAGTTGAGGAAGGGAACGTGCCAGTCCGGTGGTGAGCTTGACGGCGGGGGCGACCCCTCGATCTCCATGACCTCAGCCCTGGTCAAGGGGGCCTTTGTCGGGGCCGGGGGGTCGAGTGTTGATGGTGTAGTGCCAGCCCCGAGCCCAAATCAACAGAGGGCTTGAGGAGGTCCCTTGAGAAGACGTCTGGCTAGACGGTGCCTCGAGTAGACGCAATTTTGGCAAGCTCATCCGCAGCTTCGTTGTAGCGTCGAGCGACATGGTTGAGCTCGAGTTCGTGGAACTTATCCTCTAGCTTGCGTACCTTATTGCAGTAGGCCTCCATCTTAGGGTCATGGCAGCTCGAGGCCTTTATCACTTGGTCAATGATGAGTTGTGTGTTGCCTCACACGTTAAGGCGTCGAACCCCAAGCTCGAGGGTGATTCATAGACCGTTGACGAGGGCCTCATACTCCGCGATGTTGTTGGAGGCGGCGAAGTGGATGCAAATGACATAGCGCTTGTGGACTCCGAGGGGTGAGATGAAGAGTAAGCCTGCGCCTGCTCCTGTCTTCATGAGTGACCCGTCGAAGTACAATGTCCACAGCTCAGCTTGAATCTACGCCGGCGGAAGCTGGGTGTCGGTCCACTCAGCAATGAAGTCCGCCAGCACCTGAGATTTGATTGCTTTGCACGGTGCGTAGGTGATAGTCTCACCCATGAGCTCGACCGACCACTTAGCAATTCTTCTCGCGGCCTCCCAGTTTTGGATGATCTCCCCCAGGGGAAAGGATGAAACCACGGTGACCGGGTGGCTGAGGAAACAGTGCTGGAGCTTGCAGTGCGTGAACACGACAGCTTCTGGATTTGCAGGTAGCAGACCTTCATTTTCGAGAGTGATTCGCTGATGAAGTAAACTGGCTGTTGGACGGGCAGTGCGTGCCCTTCCTCCTGCCTCTCAACCACTATGGCCGCGCTAACCACCTGGGTGGTTGCGGTGACATAGAGGAGAAGAGGCTCGGCTGGATTGGGCGGTACAAGAATCGGAGGGGAGGTCAGCATACCTTTGAGAACAGGCCTGGCAAAAGAAGTACGGTCTCGCTTTCCTTTGCCACTCAAGTGTACGGCATCTGCCGTGCTTAGGCCCCTTCTTCCCTAGCGAGGGCTTCCTCGGCCTCGACGGTCCACGTGAACTGCTCGGATTTCTTCAGGAGTCGATACAACGGTAGGGCCTTTTCTCCTAGGTGCGAGATGAAGCGACTGAGGGCCACGAGGCAGCCCATGACTTTCTGTACGCCCTTCAGGTCTCGAATCGACCCCATCTTGGTGATAGCCATGACCTTCTCGGGGTTGGCCTCAATACCGCGCTGAGAGACGATGTATCCTAAGAGCATGCCTCGAGGCACGGCAAAGACACATTTCTCGGGGTTGAGCTTGATGTTTTTGGCTCGAAGGAACTCGAACGCGATCTTGAGGTCCCCGATGAGGTTGTTGACCTTTCTCCACTTGACTACAATGTCATCAACGTAGGCCTCGACTGTGTTCCCTATGTGCTCACCGAAAACATGAAGCATGCATCGCTGGTACGTTGCCCCGGCGTTTTGAAGGTCGAAGGGCATGGTAACATAGCAGTACATGCCAAAAGGGGTGATAAAGGAGGTCGCGAGCTGGTCAGACTCCTTCATCTTGATTTGGTGGTAACCAGAATAAGCATCAAGAAAAGAGAGAGTTTCACATCTCGCAGTAGAGTCAACAATTTGATCAATGCGTGGTAAAGGAAATGGAACTTTAGGGCATGCTTTATTCAAACTAGTATAATCAACACACATCCTCATTTTTCCATTCTTTTTCTTAACTAGCACAGGATTGGCTAACCACTCGGGATGATGAACCTCCTTGATGAAACCAACCGCCAGAAGCTTGTGCACCTCCTTGCCGATGATCCTGCTCTTCACTTCGTCGAAGCGTCACAGGCGTTGCTTCACCGGTCTGGACCCAGCCCAGATCTCCAAGGCATGCTCGGCGACTTCCCTTGGTATGCCCGGCATGTCCGAGGGGCTCCACGCAAACATGTCGGCGTTCACGCGAAGAAAGTTGATGAGCACTGCTTCCTATTTGTTGTTGAGGGTGGCACTGATCGTCAGCGCCTTCTCACCGGAGCCGCTCGGGTCGAGGGGGATCTTCTTCGTGTCTTCTGTGGGCTCGAAGCTGCCCGTGTGGCACTTGGGCTCGGGGGCCTCAGCGGCGAAGCCCTCGAGGGTCAAGGCTAGTCTGGTGGTCTCCTCGACGGCCTCTCCATTCTCGACGCATTCGACGTTGCAGTCGTATGCGTGCTCGTAGGAGGAGCCGATGGTGATGACGCCCTTGGGTCCCGGCATCTTGAGCTTGAGATACGTGTAGTTGGGTATCGCCATGAACTGCGCGTATCTGGGTCGACCGATGATGGCGTGGTATGTGCTACGAAACCCAACGACCTCGAAGGTGAGGATCTCCTTTCTGTAGTTCATGGGGGTGCCGAAGTAGATGGGGAGGTCAATGCGGTCAACAGGCAGGGCCTTCTTCCCTGGCACAACTCCATGGAAACCCCTGGTGCTGGGTCGTAGCTGCGACCTCTTAACCCCAGGGAGGTCGAGGGTCTTGAGGTAGATGATGTTGAGGCTGCTGCCTTCGTCCATAAGGACCTTGGAGAGGCGGGTGTTGATGATGATGGGGTCGACGACGAGCGGGTAGACTCCTGGGTTGACGACGCGATCCGGATGGTCATCACGGTCGAACGTGATGGGAGCATCGGACTAGTCGAGGTACTGGGGTGTCGCGACCTGGACGGAGAAGACCTCTCGACGCTCTCTTGTGCTGTCGAGGCGTAAGCTGGGTTGAGGGGCCGCCATAGATCATGTAGCAGTCATAGACCTCGGGGAACTTGTCGTCCTCCTTATCGCCACCCTTGTCGCTGCCCTTGTCCTTCTTCTGGTTGTTCTTCTTGATGCCCAGACTCTTGTAGTAGTTACTGAGCATGCGGCAGTCCTCGAGGTTATGATTAGCCCCTCCCTTATGGTAAGGGCAAGGCTCCTTCAGCATCTTGTCAAAGACGGGCCCCCTCGGGGGGACTTCGAGGCTTCTTGCGCTCGACTGCGGCAACGAGATCGTCGTCCGCTACCTCACGCTTGCCATGCTGGTTCTTCCTCTTCTTGTTATTACCCTTCTTGGGGCCCTTGCTCGTGCCCTCGGCATCGGCCGCCTGCTCCTTCCCTTTGTCCTTCTCGTTACCGAAGAAGGCTCCGACCGCTTCCTCGCCGGCTGCGTAGTTGGCAACTATGTCCATCAGCTCGTCGACGGTCTTAGGGCGGTTGCGTCCCAGCTCCCATACCAACTCCTTACATGTGGTACCCAAGACGAACACCAGGATGACATCATGGTTGGGGATGTGTGGGAGCTCAGTGCGTTGCTTAGAGAAGCATCAGGCAAAGTCGTGTAGGGACTCCCCGGGCTGTTGCTTGCAGTTGCGGAGGCCCTAGGAATTATTGGGGTGCACGTAGGTCCCCTTGAAGTTTTCCTCAAAGACCCGCACTAGGTCGGCCCAGTTATGGATCTGAGCGGGGGGGGGGGGAGCTCCTCGAGCCACCTTCGAGCGGTGTCAGAGAGGAACAGGGAAGTTGGCGGATGATGGCGCGGTCGTCGCGTGCCCTGCCCAGCTAGCAGGCTAGCCAAAAATCAGCCAACCAGAGCTCGGGTTTGGTCTCCCTGTTGTACTTGACGACACTCGTGGGGGTCGAAAGGGGTTCGGTAGCGGCGTGTTGTGGATCGCCCTGTTAAAGACTCGAGGGCCCGGTGACTCGGGGCCCGACGATCCTCATCGCTGTCGTAGCGTCCCCCTTGATGGGTGCTGTAGCCTAGATCTTCAGCGTCCCCACTCTTGCGCCGTCGGTTCTCGATGATGTCGTAGCGCGCCTCTTGGGCTTCACGGTTGTTGATGATGCGGTCTCGAACGTGGATCGCCTTCTTTTCACGTGGGCTGCCTCCTGATGAACCGAGGTCTCCCTCTCATCACGGGGGAGTTCAACAGGTTGCTCCGAGGCCACCCCTCGACATCTCGAGGCTGAGCTCTCAGCCTACTGTGCGGCCGCGACCTTAAGGAGTCCCTTGACCTCGTCCTGTATCCGCCGAGCTTGAGGGTTTGACGGCGCGGGCATGTTTCGAAGAAGCATGGCGGCCACGACGATGTTCTGACTGGCTCGGGGGAAACGGTTGATGACAGGGTGCTCGGTTCCCCCGTCTTCAATGATTTTTTGGTTGTCCTCTTGGGCTCTAGCTTGGGCCCTTCAGCCAGGCAGGGGTCGGTGCTCCTGCTCGAGGGCTCGCTCGAACTATCGTAGGCGCTCTCGATCCTCGTCAAGTTTGGTTCGCATCTCCCAGACCTGCGTGAGCTGAGCGTCTTGGTCATCCAGATGTGGGTGTTTGTCTTGGGGCGCAGCTGGCAGCTGCTCCTCTGGGTCCGCCACTACAAGGGCCCTTCCGGCTGTGGCTGCAGCTGCTGCCGTGGCCGTTGGGTCGATGGTGTCATCGCTCGACGTGACTCCGCCCTCGATGTGAAAACACTCGCGGGTGGGGTCGTAGTGGTTGGAGTCAGAGTCGGGGCTGTCGGAGTAGATGATGGAGAACTGTCCCCACCGCTCCTCCTCCAGCTGACGCTGCATCATGCCGAGGGTGTACCGCCTCGGGCCAGGTGCTCGTGAGAAAACAAGGTCCTCGGAGGTCGACAGGACAGCTGCCAAGTCCACGGTTGCACGCAAGAGAGTCCCCAGGGGGTCCTCATGCGTGCTCACATTGGAGCGCACCATGGCGGAGTTTGTCCTGGCGGCATTGTCCAGACCGAATGGGAACTGGCGGCGAGCTCCAAAAAGTCCGTGCGGCAGCAAGTTGGGGGGTGGCGGTGCTGAGCGCGCCGTAGAAGCCTCACCGGGCTCCCTCGACGAACGCATCACGAAGGTGAAGTCGGGGTTCCCATAGAGCCCTGCCGACTGGTCCTCCGCTCCTGGACACGAGTCAGATTGGTCCCCGACCAGGGGCACCTCGTCACCTACCAGGAGCGGGGGAAACGCGGCGGGTGGCAACCCAGACGCAGGTCGATGACGACGGCGGCGCCGATCACGCCTCCTCCTGGACACGGAGGCATGGTGGCAAGACTGGTGTGTGGCCCCTCCTAAGCGTGGGGGCTTAGTGCGGCCTCCGCTCAGATCTCCAACTGAGAGCAGGGTCATGTCATAGCCGTGGCCGAGGGAGATAAACTCCAGGCTTTCGAACCAGATCATCGTAGCGCGCGAAAGCAGCGAAGCTGAGTCTGCCATCCGGAAAAACGGCAGGAAATCATTAGTGACACGCAGCTCCCCTACCTGGCACGCCAACTGTTGGTGTTTGTTAAGGGTTATGAGGGTGCTATACTAGCTAGAAAATAAAACTTTGCTACCTCATAAACCAGGATCTACTGCTAGTTATAGGTTACGGGATTACCACTAGACGCGCAGGTGCAGTGGAAGATGACTCGATGTAGTCGTACGCGTCGCAGCAGGCAATACAGTTGTGTGGTCGTCTGTCACATCAATCCCCTTGCGTAGTTCATCCCAGTGCTCCAGATGCAGCACCTCCGAGGAATCCCACACGTGCAGGGAAGAAGCGATGTGCCTCCGGACTGCTAGGTCCACGAGAAACAGAAGGCGCGAGCGTGGGGAGGGCGACGGCGGCTGTTAAAGGCATGTGTGTGTTACTCTGACTGTGCCCCTACCCCTTGCTTTATATAGGCGTCCCTAATGAGTTCACGAATTGGCGGCCCATTAGTAACCCTAAGCCTTGTCTAATTCGGGTCCAACCCGAATTAGGCTTCCAGCCCCTTAAGCGTGCGACCCTATGGGTTCATGCACACATTGACATGGGCCGAGTACTCCTACTCGCCTAATAGTTGACAGCGGCCTCTAGTAAGATGTGACAACTCCTATGTGCACGCAAAAATCATATTAGACGAACCACTATGACCACATACAAGTTATTCCCTTTGCCACTCGATATATGGTTCAACTCGTGGGTTAACACTTAACCCAAGCACGGCCATGCATTTGTTTGATCCAATCACTTGAGTGATCCATTGATATCTCTCTCACGTAGAGAGGGGCAAATTCCATCTTGATTGTCTATGTCTTGTAGCATGCTTCCCGACCACCTGAAGACCACCTTTATAACTACCCAGTTACGGAGCAGCGTTTGATAGTCCCTAAGTAGGTCGTTTCACATCTTGAGTACATACCACAATCTCAGGTCTAAGGACATAACGTATATGATGTGAATAGAGACTTTCTCATGTCGGGTCAGTCCAGCCTACATGTCTCACATATGCCTACATTATTAGTTTGACATCTCCATGTCCATGACTTGTGAAACATAACCATCAACTAATACATGTGCTGGTCTAATATTCAAGTGTGTTCTCAAAGAACGCCGACCAGGGACAACTTTAGAATAACCATTCATGTAATTGAGTTCCACAAATAATTCACATACTTGCCAATCAATACAAGTTGTCTATAATGGATATTCAATGAACACTTAATGCATGTCATAGATACAACTAGAATATCATGATCTCTATGATTACATCTAGGGAATATTCCCAACAGTCTCCCACTTGCACTAGAGTTAATCTCTAGATGTCTAATCCCCATAGACCTCATGTGCGCCTCATGCTTAGGCTGTGGAAGAGCCTTTGTCAAAGGATCTGCTACATTCAAATCCGTATGTATTTTGCATAATTTGATCTCTTCTCGTTTCATAAACACTCGAATGAGATGAAACTTTCAGAGTATATGTTTGTTCTTCTGGTGATCCCTAGGCTGCTTAGCCTGTGCAATCACCCCATTGTTATCACAATGTAAATTCAATGGGCCCGATGCATTTGAAAACACACCAAGTTCAATGAGGAACCTCCTCAACCAAACACCTTCCTTTGCAGCGCCAGAAGCTGCAATGTACTCGGCTTCTGCTGTAAAATCAGACACCGTCTCCTGCTTGAAACTTTTCCAGCTAACTACACCACCATTTATTGTGAACACAAAACCTGATTGAGATAGTGAATCATCCCCGTTAATTTGGAAGCTAGCATCGGTGTAACCATTTACAACGAGCTCCTCCTCACCTCCATAGATTAGGAACACATCCTTAGTCCTTCGTAAGTACTTAAGAATGTTTTTAACCAACGTCCAGTGACTCTCACCAGGATTGGCTTGATACCTGCTCATAACACTTAGAGCATATGAGACATCTGGGTGAGTATATATCATGGCATACATGATGGAACCAACGACCGAAGCATATGGAACCTTACTCATGCGGTTGCGCTCTTCATCTGATGAAGGACACTGCTTGTTACTAAAGCGCATACCATGTGACATAGGCAAGAACCCTTTCTTAGACTGTTCCATGTTGAACCGTTTCAACACCTTGTCAATGTACGTGTCTTGGCTTAATCCTATTAGCCTTCTTGACCTATCTCTATAGATCTTAATTCCCAAGATGTATGCTGCTTCTCCTAAATCCTTCATAGAAAACTATTATTCAGTGAAGTCTTTACAGATTGCAACATAGGAATATCATTCCCAATCAATAGTATGTCATCCACATACAAGATCAGAAACACAACAGCTCTCCCACTTTCCTTCTTGTAAACACAAGGTTCTTCTTCATTCTGACGGAAGCCAAACCCTTTGATGACCTCATCAAAACGAAGATTCTAACTCCGAGATGCTTGCTTTAACCCATAAATGGATTTCTTAAGCTTGCATATCTTTCCAGCATTATTAGGATCAACAAAACCTTCAGGCTATATCATATACACGTCCTCTTCTAAATACCCATTTAGATAGGCTGTTTTAACATCTATTTGCCATATCTCATAATCAAAATATGCAACAATTGCTAGAATAATCCGAATAGATTTAAGCATTGCTACCGACGAGAATGTCTCGTCGTAGTCAACTCCTTGAACTTGCCGAAAACCTTTTGCGACAAGTTGAGCTTTATAGACGTGAACATTTTCGTCCATATCTTTCTTCTTCTTAGAGATCCATTTGCTCTCTATGGGTCTAACCCCATCAGGCGGGTCAACCAAGTTCCAAACTTGATTGTCTCCCATGGAATCTATCTCGGATCTCATGCCACTTTGCCATTTCTCGGAATATGGATCCATCATAGCTTCCGCATAATCCGTAGGTTCGTCATCATCTAACAATAATAAATCTCCACGCAATGCGTGAAGTCTCGTTGATCTTCGTGGTTGTGGCGGTGTCTCCACTGCCACGGGTGTCTCAACTTGCTCTGCTATATTAGCATCACTCGTAGAGTCAGTCCCTACTGGCTCATCTTGAACTTCTTCAAGATACACTTTTTGTCCATTCTTTTCTCTTTTGAGAAACCCTTTCTCTAGGAAAACACCATTTCGAGTAACAAACACTTAGCCCTCTGACCGGTTATAGACATAATACCCTAAAGTTTCCTTCGGATATCCTACGAAAAAGCACTTGTCTGATTTGGGTGTTAGTTTATCTGATATAAGTTGTTTGACATAAACTTCATAACTCCAAATTTTCAGAAAAGACAAACTGGGACTCTTACCATTTCACATCTCATATGGTGTCTTAACTACGGATTTAGATGGTACCCTATTCAATGTGAAAGCGGATGTTTCTAGAGCGTATCCCCAAAACGATAAAGGTAGGTCTGACTGGCTCATCATAGACCGAACCATGTCCAACAAGGTCCGATTACATCGCTCAGACACGCCGTTTCTCTGAGGTGTTCCGGGTGGCGTAAACTATGGAACAATTCCATAACTCTTAAGATAATTGCTAAACTCATGACTTAGATATTCGCCTCCATGATCAGATCATAAGGCCTTGATCTTCTTGCCACGTTGATTCTCTACTTCATTCTGAAATTCTTTGAACTTTTCAAATGTTTTAGACTTATGCTTCATTAGGTAGACATATCCATATCTACTAAAGTCATCAGTAAAAGTTATAAAGTATTGAAATTCGCCTCTAGCTGTCGTGCTCATTGGTGCACATACATCAGTATGTACAAGTTCCAACAAGTCATACGCCCTCTCAGAAAATCCTTTGAATGGCGCCTTGGTCATCTTGCCTAGCATGCAAGCCTCGCATGTCTCGTATGATTCAAAATCAAACGAAGTTAGAAGACCATCATCATGGAGCCTCTTCATGTGATTCTCAATTATATGACCCAAACGACAATGCCACATATAGGTAGGATTTAACTCATTAAGCCGAGGCCGTTTAGCACTAACACTACAGACATGTGCAATATCAAGATTTAAAATAAATAATCCATTCACAATGGATGCAAAAGCCACAAACATGTCATTCTTGGAGATCACACAACTATTTTCTTTACTCGTAAAAGAATAACCATCCTTCATCAAACATGAAGGTGATACGATGTTTCGACTTAAGCTAGGAACAAAATAATAATTATTTAATTCCATAATAAATCCTGATGGCAGGTGAAGTTGCATCATCTCGACGTTCAACGCAGCAACTCTTGCATTATTGCCCACACGGAAGTCAACCTCTCCCTTTTCAATGCTTCTACTTCTTATCATTCCCTGCATCGTATTGCAAATATGAGCAACCGATCCGGTATCAAATACCCAGGAATTGATATATGAGTTAGCGAGAAAAATATCCGTAACATGAACAACAAGGGTACAAGTAGCAGTAATACCTTTACTGCCGCCATCCTTCTCTAAGGACGCCAAGTACTCCTTGCAATTTCTTTTCCAGTGACCTTTCCCCTTACAATAAAAGCAATCAGAATTTGCAGATGGTCCAGCCTTAGTAGCAGATGGGTTTGACTTAGATATCTCATCTTTAGCCTTGCCCTTCTTCTTGCCCTTCCTCTTGAACCGAGGTCTGTTCTGGACTGCCAACACTTGGCTACTGCCGGCACCTTTCTTGATGTCGGCTTCTGCTGTTTTTAGCATACCACACAGTTCACTCAAGCCTCTCTCCGCCCCATGCATATGGTAGTTCGAGATAAAGTTTCCATAGCTGGGCAGAAGAGACAACTCCTATCTACATGCTAAGATCATATCAGACGAACCACTACGACCACATACAAGTTATTCCCTTTGCCACTCGATATATGGTTCAACTCGTGGGTTAACACTTAACCCAAGCACGGTCATACATTTGTTTGATCCAATCACTTGAGTGATCCAGTGATATCTCTCTCGCGTAGAGAGGGGCAAATTCCATCTTGATTGTCTATGTCTCATAGCATGCTTCCCGACCACCCGAAGACCACCTTTATAACTACCCAGTTACGGAGCAGTGTTTGATAGTCCCTAAGTAGGCCGTTTCACATCTTGAGTACATACCACAATCTCAGGTCTAAGGACATAACGTATATAACGTGAATAGAGACTTTCTCATGTCGGGTCAGTCCAGCATACATGTCTCACATGCTCCCACATTATTAGTTTGACATCTCCATGTCCATGACTTGTAAAACATAGCCATCAACTAATACATGTGCTGGTCTAATATTCAAGTGTGTTCTCACAAGAACGCCGACCAGGGACAACTTTAGAATAACCATTCACATAATTACCAATCAATACAAGTTGTCTATAATGGATATTCAATGAACACTTAATGCATGTCATAGATACAACTGGAATATCATCATCTCTATGATTACCTCTAGGGCATATTCCCAACAGTTTGACCCCGAGGGCCTAGCACCAACGAGTGAATATGTGCTGCGTGCTCCCAAATTCGGATGGTGATGTAAGAAGAACACAAGGTTTATCCTGGTTCGGGCAAAAGAAGGCCCTACGTCCAGCGGAGGGGGAGAGTTTGTATTATCTTTGCACCAAGGTGCTTGTACAGGGGTGAATACAAGCGTGCGAGTGAGTGAGCGAGCTGGGACTTGAGCGTTTCGGGCTCTGGTAGGTCTCTCTTGACCTGTCTGAATTAGTGCCCGACGCCTCCTTTTATAGATGAAGGAGGTGCTTAGGGGTACATGAATCTAGGACGGACGTTGCTGCTGACGTCGGGGAGGAGATGCCGATCATGTCGGTGCCGCTGTAGAGACGTGAGCCGGGCGTGGCGTGCCCTGAAGCTACGTGCTCGGAGATGATGTCCGTCTTTCTCGTGCGTGGGATGACTCAGCTGATGGCCGGTGAAAGACCGGCGCCCATGCCCGGTCGTGTGTATCCCTGTAGCCTTCGCGTCGGGAGTTGTTGGAGTGTTGACCGACGATGACTAAGTCCAGCTCGAGAGGTGGTCGAGGGGAGGTCGAGGCCTGAATGGATAAGGCCGAGCCCCGGAAAATACGGTACGGATGCCGGTAAATATGCCTCGAGGGGTCGCCTGATACTGGACGCAGTACGTGGCATGGAGCTACAGTGCGGTACGACCCGCTAGATTCCCGGGTATGGGAGGTAAAAGCTGAATTTGATAGGCCGTAGCAGGCACACAAGTGCACAGGCACTACGAGGAGGTGCCGGCTGCCTCGATCGAGCCCTCAATTCGATTTCGATGCAATCCAAGAAAGGAAAAGGAAGGCCTCCTGCTGCTGCGCACTCACTCACACTCAGGGCTGCCTGACTGTGTCCTAAATCCTAATAAAGCGGCAGTCGGCATCGCATATTCGCGGGCGTCAGTGGGAATGGGAACGCAACGCAAATAAACGAGAGACCCTAAAATCAAAAGGTAAGTGGGCATGGAGCCATGGATTGATTATTATTTGGTCACAGCACAAGCCACAGGCGCACAGGAACAGCAGAGAGAAAAAGGAGAAGGTAAAAGCCGCTCGTTAACTGTAAAGCAGCAGCTGCTGCTGTTTGGTTCAATTGAGGGAGAATGCATGAATGTTGATGGGACCAGAGCAAGGGGACCGACCAAGCAAGTAAAGCAAACTGAACGAGCCTGCGTCATGTGTAGTATGGTAGATCTCAACCAGCCAACCAGGCCAAGATGGCCATGGCCAACAACAAATAAAGGCCAATCTACTGCTGGATTGGGATTAGGATTGCACTTGGATGGATCATGGCCACCAATACCTAGCAATACCATTTCTTTCCTCTGGCCGATTCAATTCCTTTTGTGCTGCATCTGCATGCATGATGCCCATTCACACTTCACATGCATCTCCATGCCCACATTCAACATTGTATTATGTATGCAGAGGACAGCTTGCTTAAAGTTATTATGCAAACAAAAGTAAGCTGGAATAAAGCCACAGCATGTAAAGCTACGTATGACTAGCACCAACTCCAGTAGCATCTCAAGTCCAACCAAACTTTCTTATTACTACTAGTTAATGTGGCTGCTTTAAGAGACGCCTGAAAATGACCTTACTTTCACTAGTGGCTTTGCATGCAGATAGTGTAAATTCAGAGAAATATAGTAAATTACAGAAAGAACTTTGATACAACCTATTAATTGTCTAGTTCCAATCTTGTGAATAGAAATGAGAGTTCACCTTGTATGATACAGTTGTGATACTATGTGCAATATGATCGAACAACAGTAAGAGTACAGTTTTTCAAATTTTATTTTTTATCTTATCTGTGTAAGAGCACTACCTAGACAAATGCTAGGTCACGGGACTCAAATCTGCATAAGTAGAGATAGAATGTAAAGCTCAACATGTTGCAACCACGGAATACCTGAAGTTCCTGTAAAATCAGATAGGAAAAGGAGCATAATTTGGAAGGCTACTTATGAATAATGTCAGAATACAAATCAGAGTGGAAGTCCCATAACGAAATAATTAGTACAGAGCTGACTAAACCCATGGCAAAAGCAAAGCCAATGTGGCCATTAGTCCAACAACAATATGTAGAGATGTGGAACCAACGCCAAATGATTCCAGTTTGTACGAAATCAGGCTAAGCAAATTTGAGTTCTTGAAATTTCATGTGAAATCGCACATGTGCCATGATCAATGAATGATAATATAGCTAATAGTTCATATATTACCCTTAAATTTGGATGTCATTTTTGACCGAATTAATATGGATGTCATTGAATAGGAGAACATATTATTTACTAATTGGAAGCACTGGTTCAGGGTAAAGACAATTAACAGACACCTTACCTCATGTGCGGATTCTGCCTAATTCTAGAGCACTTGGACCCTAGCTCAGTCATGTCTTCACTTCAAAAGATAACATGTATGTGCGTTTCAATCATTTATGTTTCATATTATACAAGCCTGATTCTTCAGTGTACCATCCCATCAACAAAGTTATAATATTATTGAAATATTAGTAACTGATGTCGATACTACAATGGAATCAAAACATGTATCATTTTCAATATGCTTCTGGGAAAAGGATATATTAGAAAGGTGATAATATGAAGTAAAAACTGTACTAGTACTATTCAGTATCTAATGTCCTACAGTTGGGACAGGGAAAGTAAATTTCCAAACTACAAGGGAAAGATAGATGAAGAACTTTGTACATAATTAATTATAGAGATCTGTTATATAGATATATACTTGTTACTTCGTCTCGATGCATCAAGGTAGATCAAATAAAGCTTTGAATATGTGCATGCATTGATAAATATATCATGGAACCGGAACCACTCCAGTCTAGCCCAATACACGAACCATCTGCCAGATACCAGGTGCTCGCTCAGCACGCACAAACATAATACTACTACACGAAGTATAGGATACACCCAATTGCACCCACATCAAAATCCAGTACTTGGATTATTAAGAAACAGAGTAAACTTTTAAGTACAAAAACTCAGCTTAAAACAACCATGCTTTTACAACACTTATTGGTTATTGGCAACTCATCTCAACTGATCTTTCAGTATGACACTAGAGTATATGATACCTCCACAACACTGGAAGACACAGATGCTATTGCTGTTCCTATGAATGCTCTTAATCCTGCAACAACCTAGCTACCAGATACAGTAGAGCATACCTTTTTCTCTAACTTGGTAACTCCCTCATCCAGTTGTCCTACAAAAACAAGAGGACACCATAATGTGTATAAGATAATATACAGCAGTTGTCAAAATCAAACCCAACTGGGGAAGAGAGGGGAAAGCCGTCTTTACCTCACCAGTCATGCAACACTCTATTCGCTCTTTGATGCAACATGGGAAGCTTTATTTCCTGAAGCACTAGCTAGGAAGTCGGTGAGACGAAAGCTCACAAGGGCAGGTCCAAGGGCACTGATCTTCCCAGCACCTGCAAACGCTGCCTCAGCATCCATGCGCCTCTTGAAGATCACCTGAGCAGAGCTGGCACTGTTAGCAACATCTGCCTTGGCTTCATTGACAGGACCATATTGGCTAAAGATCTTGATAAGGTCACTGCGTGATGGAACAGCACTTGGCCTGCTGAAGTGCAGCACCAGTCCAGATAGAAAGCTATTTTCCATCTCTTCACCAGATTTGGTTCCGGCGTTCGGTTGAGATCCATTTGCAGAAAACAGCTTGGTTTCATTCCTAAGTTGTTCCCCATTTTCTGTACCTTGGTTGCCTTCACTACTTGGCTCGTCTGCATTAGCTGCAGTCGTCCATGATTTAACAGGAGGTTTCATAACCTGAGGTGCCTTCTTGTTTGCTCTTTTTTTACTCTCATCATTCTTCTTTTTGAGGCTAGATAGCGGCTCCTCCACATTAATGAGAATGTCGGCCCAATAGTCATCCTGCATATGATCAGCAATGGGCTGTTCTGAAGGAGTGGACTCACTGTTGGTTGCCTTCTCAGGCATCCCCTTGTTGACATCAGAACTAGAAAAATTGGAGTTCTTCCTAAAATCGGTAAAGAAATTAACACTTGTAGGGGCGATTTTCTCTCTCTGCTTAAGACCACATGCTGCTACTGAGAGCTGCCATAGCATTTCTCCACAAGATAGAGATTCCTTACTAACAGCTTCGCTGTTCCCCTGATTTACCTTCACAGGACGTGGAGATTTGTCTTCAGCATTTACTTGCCTGTGCTTAGCCCTACGTGATTTTGTCCGAGACACTGCACTATTAGCTTTGAGAGCAGCTGCTTTGCTCATCAGTATTCCAACCTTTGTGGACTTCATTCGAGAGAGAGGCTCTGACTGTGAAGACAAATCCCCCAATGTGTTGAGCTTCTTTCTTTTCCTAGTCATCGATGTATCCTTAGAGTGATGATCAGGATCCTCATCTTTCTCAGCTGAATCCTGCAACGAACGCTTCCCTCGATTTTTGCTCTTACCACCAGATGCAGAATTAGGCCTGCCTGTCTCTACCATGAGTTCAGAAAGTTTCTTCTTCTTCCTACCATGCTCCGAGATGGACACCCGCTTGCTTATTGAGTTTTCATTATGCCCTGATCTTCTCTTGCCAGGAGAAGTGCGATCCTCGGATTTGTGATCTCCAAGTCTATGATACCGATCCTCTGTAATTCTACCCTTCTTGTGTGCAGAGCCTGCTCCATGCCTCTGATTGTTTTCTTTAAGAACGGGGTCATCTTTGCTTTTTCCTGATAATTCCTCACTTCCACCCTTGGACAGCCTTTTCAAACCCTCTAAAGCATCTTCCTTCTTGCTCGTGGATCTCAGCGTGCGTCCAGATTTTCTCTCGCTCAAAACATCATCTACTGCCTTCTTGTCCAGTGTTCTGCTGTCAGCAACAGAACCAGTTTTGAGTCCATCTAAATGTTTGGAAATGTTCGTTTCCTTCTTTGATGAACTCTTCATGCTCTTTGACTCTTTCCCCTGACTCAATGTATCATCTGCCGCCCCTCCATTGCCGTCTTCATCCATAGCATCTTCATTTCCAGCCTCTGTTAAAGCCTCTCCTTTTCTACGTGAACTCCCAGCACGCCTCAATTTCTTCTCCTTGCTCGGAACATCGTCCTCACTCCTCTTGCGCATCCTTTTTCCCTTTGTGTGTGTCGTCTCTGTAATCTCCTCAATGCCCTCAAACATCACAAACTCAGGGAGGTCCCTTGAACCCCTTGAGCGATTGAACGCCCTCAGCTGTGCTTTGGCGGTGGCAAGGTCAAGAAGATCAGCACCGGCCAGTGGTTTCTTTCCCAGTGCTGAGATGTAATCAAGAAAGGTTTTGCCATGGAAGGCATCCCTCGTGTAGACTGAGTCTACCGCGGCACCATACGCACCTTGCCGGACACCAGAGTTTTGAACCTCCTGCTTGACGGCAACGCTGGAACTGAAGCAGCCGCACGAGAGGCCAGCCTCTACGCGTCGCCCAACCTCCTGCAGCGCGGAGTCGATGGCAGAGGCGAAGCTGGACATAGTGCTCTGGGCGGATAGTCGCGTAAAGTTGGCGCGGAAGGGGAGCAGCGCGGAAGGGTCGCTCCAAGCGAAGGTCCTGTCCCAGAAGTAGGCGACGAGCGGGGCGCCGGCCTTCCGGTGCTGCAGCGCGATCTCGGACGCATCAGCGGCGTCGAACACCTGTCCGGGCCACCAGGGGTGGCTCCGCACCTTACCCCAGACCAGCTCCGGCGGCGCGAAGTCGCGGCCCCCCTCGTCCTCGTCCTGGAAGGCGCAGTTGTATTGCGCGCGCTCGAATTTCTCTTCCTCCGTCGCTGCCTTCTCCTTTGCCTTCTTCTTCTTCCTCTCCTTGAGCTTCTCCTTCCTCTCCTTGAGCTTCTCCTTCCGTGGCGGCGGGGGAGGAGGAGGAGGAGGAGGAGGAGGAGGAGGCGGCGGCGGAGGTGGAGGAGGCTGCTTCTTGGGGCGGCTACGGCGAGGACTCGTCAGAAATTCCTTGACCTCGGGGCGCATGACGCGGAGGCGTGCCAGGCGCGTGGAGGTGCTATCCTTGTCAGCGCTCTTGGAAGCTGTTCCTCGCGAATCCGCCATGTAGCTACGCGAGGACCAAGGAAGAAAAACGGTTAGGAGGGGAGCTCGAGCCGCTGGAAAGAAAGAAGACGAAGGCGGGGGCGCTTACCACGACGCGGAAGGACGGCAAGGGGCAGGGTTCGCCGGTGGCCAAGGAGATGGGGAATTTTTCAGGTAAGAAGAAGAGAAACGTGCGTGTGGTGGGGGTGGATTTGGAATATTAAGATTTTCAACGAGGGGCTCTTTGCCAAAGTTTTTTTTTTTTTTTGGCTTGCGAAAAGCGCCTTGAGCCTTCTTCACACAAAAAACGTGACTGCGTGAGTGCTTTTTGCTTCGAACGGCCCGTTTACCAGAATGGCGCTCATCCGAATATCATTCTTAGAATGTTTCTTATAAATTTACTATATGAAAAAAGTTTCAACATTAGATTTGTTATTTTTGCATATGTGGCGTGCCATATCTACCTGACACGTTGGTGCTCAGTGGTCCTTGCCTCCTTGGCTCCTTGCTGGCCCTACCCTGCTCCTCTCTTTCCCTCTCCGACAGCTAGGTCCCGCAGATCCTTTCACCTCCAAGTGAGCCCCACTCATGAGTCTCACGATGACCATGATCATTATGTTCATTAGTTCCTTAGCTCATGAGTGGAGGTTGATGAGAGGCACGAAAAGCATACAGGGAGATGCATGGTGGAGGTACTCTATATTGAGGTCCACAGGTATATAAGGGGATTACTAATTTTGGTTTCTCGCTGCTATGCCAATAAACAAGAGATCATGGTAAGCTGCTTAATTTGGTCCGTCAATTAATCAGTTGCCGCCACCAGAACACATGCATGCATGCCGCCGGTCAATGCAAATCGCCATCCTGTCCGAGCGGTGGAGACGGACGATAGATCATGGTGGGCTGCTTTGCATGCTTCAAGCCAGCGGGTGAGCAAGAGGCGGCGGACGAGCTGCCGTCGACGTCGAGGAGGCGCGGTCGATTGTCGTCGTGTTCGTCGTCCAACAAGCGTAACCAGCAGGAAGCCGCGGCGGCGTCGAGCAGCAACAGCAGAGCGCGCGCCTTCACTTACGGCGAGCTCGCGGCGGCGACGGACAACTTCCGGGCGGAGTGCCTGCTGGGGGAGGGCGGTTTCGGGCGCGTGTACCGGGGCCGTCTGGAGAGCGGGCAGGTGGTGGCGGTGAAGCAGCTGGACCGCGAGGGCGCGCAGGGCAACCGCGAGTTCGTGGTGGAGGTGCTGATGCTGAGCCTGCTGCACCACCCCAACCTGGTGAACCTGGTGGGCTACTGCGCCGACGGCGAGCAGCGGCTGCTGGTGTACGAGTACATGGCGCTGGGGTCGCTGGCGGACCACCTGCTGCTGGACACCAGCAGCAGCACCAGCAGGGACGCGCTGAGCTGGGAGACGCGCATGCGCGTCGCGCTGGGCGCCGCCCGGGGCCTCGAGTACCTGCACGAGACGGCCAACCCGCCCGTGATCTACCGCGACCTCAAGTCCTCCAACGTCCTCCTCGACGACGCCCTCTGCCCCAAGCTCTCCGACTTCGGGCTCGCCAAGTTGGGCCCCGTCGGCGACCGGTCCCCGCGCGTGATGGGCACCTACGGCTACTGCGCCCCCGAGTACGTGCGCGCCGGCACCCTCACCGTCAAGACCGACGTGTACAGCTTCGGCGTCCTGCTGCTGGAGCTCGTCACCGGGCGGCGCGCCGTCGACTCCACCAGGCCCGCCGCGGAGCAGCTTCTGGTGGCCTGGGCCATGCCCATGCTCCGGGACAGCAAGAGGTACCGCGAGCTGGCCGACCCGCTCCTGCGGGGGGACTTCCCGGAGAGGGACCTCAAGCAGGCCGTGGCAGTGGCCGCTATGTGCCTGCAGGAAGAGGCATCCGCTCGCCCGCTCATGAGCGACGCGGCCATGACGCTGGCATACCTCGCAGAAGCGGCGGCGGCGGCGGTGGCAATGCCAAGCAGCACTACACCTAGCTAGTACTGGATAGAACACGTAGCTAGGTACCAGGCATCAGGCAGCACGGATTGGATGGCAATCAACTTTTCTCTTCTCTGTTCAGTACCTACTATGGAGGTATAGTACGCAACGAGTTCTTTATCATCAAATCAAATGTTGTGTTTGTGTGTGTGTCTCTCTCTCTCTCTCTCTCTATATATATATATATATATATATATATATATATATATATATATAT
>CM041634.1:62372615-62413491 GCA_023333625.1 Bothriochloa decipiens
TATATATATATATATATATATATATATATATATATATATATATATTGCCATGCATGCCTAGCGCAGAGCTAGAGTAGAGTACAATACAATAATCTTGTTCTTGGTTGCCTACATACTGCGTGCACATGTACAATACACCTTTTGCTTTATCTGTCCAGCTGGAAAAGCTTCTCCATGCCATGCATTCCAAAAGAAAACTTGGACCAATCTACTTTATTTGCTCACCAAGGCATTGCTTCTTTCTTAACCCAGATCCTGATCCCGGCTGCCTTAGTGATTAAGAATCAATCTCCTAAATGCAGGTAGGGCATCCTTTCTGTTTGAAGTGAGTAATTCCAGAATTCATGTAGTTCAGTCCACCATTCAAAAGAGAAAATTTTAAATAATGGAATGCAAAAATAAAAAAGAAACCATCACGGGCGGTGTATGCTGATGTTTGTTACATTTTTTTCTCTCCAATCCATCAAATTCATATTAAAGAGTAAAAGCATAAATAAGGGCATGCGAAGTTAAAAGCATCCAATGCAGAAAACATGGAAAAAAACATTATATTGTAGCTCATGATACATGCCATGCATGTACATGTATATACACAAGTTAAGGTGTGAGTTGTTGGGATGATGATTTAGAAAAAGAAAGGGAAAAAGCTGCTGATCGACCACCTAGATATACATGGATTCACATCTTACAAAGACAGCAGAGGCAGAGGCCCGGGGTTCACGCAAACCACAAAGAAAAGCACCACAATGCAAAGAGAAGGAAATCAATCAAAGGAAATAAAGCTCAGCCAGCAGGAAAGAAAAAGCGTGACACTCACTCCTATAAGGAAAGCAAGCCCGCCAGCGGCAGCGCCTTGAAGGTTGCATTTGCATCCGGCACCGAGATCGATCGAGCAAGATGCATTCGCAGCACCCATACTACCCACACCGTCTGAGCAACACAATCATCGGGTACCTCAACCTGGTGACGCTCGTGGCATCCATCCCCATCATTGGTGCAGGGCTGTGGCTGGCGCATGGCTCTGCCGCGACATGCAAATCCGCACTGCAGACACCGCTGCTAGCCATCGGATTCATTGTTCTCCTCATCTCCCTAGCCGGCTTCATCGGCGCATGCTACCATGTGACATGGGCGCTGTGGCTGTACCTCCTCGCCATGCTGCTGCTAGTCGTCGCCCTGCTCGGGATCACAGTCTTTGGTTTGGCAGTCACAGCAGGGGGTGGTGGCAGGCAAGTACCTGGCAGGCCGTACCAGGAGTTCCGGATCACAGATTACTCAGCCTGGCTCCAGAGGCATGTCGAGGTTGATCGCTACTGGCGGCCAGCGCTCGCATGTGTTGTCGGGTCCAGAGCCTGCCCCAGGATCGCCACCTGGACTCCCATGGATTACCTCCAGCATAATCTCACGCCAATACAGGTTTGGCATTTTCTGCTTTGCTACTCTTGTTAATTTCCTGCAGTGTTGAGATTTTAGCAAACTTTCAGTTGGCAAACATACTGTTGCTATATATACTCTTCTCAATTTCTTGCAGTGTTGAGATAGCAAACTTTCAGTTAGGCAAACTGTTGTTATTCCAATCCAATCCAATCCAACCCAACCCAAACCAACTGAACCCAATATACAACTAATAAACCATAATAATTAATCAACCCTCATTCAACTACTCTTGTGCATGCAGTCTGGATGCTGCAAGCCACCGACATCATGCACATACAACCAGGGCATACCAATTGCGCCGCAAGACGAGGACTGCTATCGGTGGAACAATGCCCCCAGCATTCTGTGTTACCAGTGCAATTCATGCAAGGCCGGAGTGCTGGAGCAGGTGCGCCGAGACTGGCACAACATCACCATCCTCAACGTCATTGTCCTTGTTGTACTCATAGGCATCTACTCGTGTGGGTGCTGTGCTTTCCGCAATGCTCGCCGTGCCGAGTCTGCTGGGTACCCATATGGGGTAAACCGCATGTCCAAGATCAATCCACGATGGGATTACTTCTGGTAATATGCTTATGCATGCATGCAGTATAGTATATCTGGATTATTCCCACCGACAGTATGTTTCATCAGCATTGAAAATCTAAAAAGTTGATTAGTTGACATTAAAACAAATCAGTTGCCTTTCATGTGTAATAGTGTAGTAGTAAGGGTATATGATGTTTCTATGTTTTTTGCAACCTAATTTGACTACCTTTTCTACCAAATATGTTGGTCTTAATTAGTACAACTACGGGACAAGGTATTTTTAGTGATGAACATGTCAGTAATACTTTCACTTGCATCGGTTAGCATTTGCTGCTTAAATATAGTAGGAGCCGACGATTGAACTAGTAGAGGGCTAAGAAGGAAACAAATGTTTGGGTGTGCAGGTAGTCTCAGGATAACAACAAATGGCACATATGATGTTCACCAATCAAATGCCGCTACAGACAGCACCAATTTCCTTTCAGTCTATTACTACTACTACTACATCTGAGCAGCTCTCTGCTTGTGATTTTGGTGCAGGTCAAGGTGGTGGAATGGCCATAGGGAGCAGCTATACTAGGGTAGCTAGTGATGATAGTACATATATTTAAGGTTTCTTTGGATGTGTATCAACTTTCTTTCTATAATAGGAAGAGTTTTCTCTGGTTCTGGATGACGGTTGATGTTATAACGGTTGTAGATAGGATGGATACTTGGAGGATGACGTGAGATGAATAAAGGGACGCAATGCACCCTTTTAGACTGTGTCCGTGTGCGTGAATACATACACGATGCCGTTGGTGGTACTTCAAGATGGCAACGGGGCCCCGATCCCCGATCCCCAATGGGGATTTCATCCATTAGGGGCCAAGAACGAGAAGATTTTGATCGCCATGGGGGATTTCACGGGCAAAAATGCTCCCCCGTCGGGTGAAGCGGGGATGAAAACGTTCTTGGCCTCCTCGTCCCCGTTCCCCGTCAGGGCCTCAA
Source organism: Bothriochloa decipiens (assembly GCA_023333625.1). Classification (NCBI taxonomy): domain Eukaryota; kingdom Viridiplantae; phylum Streptophyta; class Magnoliopsida; order Poales; family Poaceae; genus Bothriochloa; species Bothriochloa decipiens. The sequence goes on from CM041634.1 coordinate 62,375,571, forward strand.
ATGGAAGCAAAACATGTGAAATAAGCCTGGCCCAACAAACAAATTGGCCCAATTTCTAAAGCCCAAATAGATTCTCCTCCACTCCTCCCGTATCCACTCATCAAGGCCGAAGTCATGAATTCCCGTATGCCTCCAAAGGGCCTGCGGGCCGTGGTCACGTGCTCTACTCTGGGTGCCGCTGTTGGTCAACCTTCAGCTGCTATTCAGATGTTGCCTTTTAAAACGGGGGATTATCGGGGCTGGGTTCCCCATGGGGTCCTATTGGGGAGGGGGACGGGGAAATCTGGTCCCCGAGAGCGGGGATGGGGACGGGGAGCGGGGTGTTTTTAGCATGTCGGGGATCAAAATGTTCAGGCAAAACCCGACAGGGATAGCCCCGTTGCCATTCAGGGTGGTATTGATGCTAGTCTCCTCCTCTGCCTCTGCCCCTGCCCGCAGAGATGCAGCAGACTAGCAGTAGGGAGTTTTTTTCAAAATCGCGCTAATGCACGTATTGCTTTAAGGGAAAAAGGAGTTCAAAACACGACTTGTCACGTTCGCAGGCGAGCTACCTTAGAGCGCGACAAGCAAACACATTACATAAATCACCGACTCAAACGGTGGAGCGAGGGGGTTGTACTAACTAGGTAAACTATTTTGTGATGAGAAGGGGGTGCTACTGGTCTGGTTGTGACGCCTTGGCCCCCCGCCGCGGCGCGAAGCGTGCTACACGCCCCCTGAGCTGTGGAAACAGCTCCCTCATGGACTCCCTGCTAGAAGAAGGTACGTTGTCCCCGAACGCCTCATGAAATCTCGTAGCAATCACGGGGTCCGGAGTGTTGGTGACCTCGTTCTCCGGCCGTCCAGCCCACTTGTTGAGGAGGACCCGATGAGCCTGCTTCTTCGGGTGCGGGTCGCGGTAGGCGGATTTAGCTGCCAGACGGTCACTGCGTGGCAAGCGCCAGCTGTCATCTTCCACGTAAGAAGTCCGCAGCCACGGCAGCTTCGCGATGAGGGGGGTCTCAAGGGGCCGCTTCAGTCTTTCGATGAAAGCTTCGAGAGACACCTCCATGGCTCCACGTGTCCCACGGCGGCAGGGAACGGAGGGGAGGCGTCACAGGCGTTCTCGATGACGTCCCCGTCGTTGTCGCCCACCTGTGCCTTGACCACAGAGCGAGAGGTAGGCATGTCCAAGTCGATGTTGTTGTTCGCCGCATGGGCCGAGCAGTCAGTAGCCGCCGCCGCCGCGCCGAGGCCGCCCTCAACGGAGCTCGCGACAGCTCCTGGGGTCCCCAAGCAGGTTGCCGGTGTGGCCTCTGCCACACTCCTGCTTACCACCGCCACAGCCCAGCTTACCACCGCCTCATCATCCATGGGATCAAAACCCTTGCGTGGGAAAGGGTCCACCATGGGTGGAGAGCCCACCTGTGACTGCACCCCACCTTTCTGCAAAGAAGAGCAAGAGCGGCCTCCCTGTAGACCCTTACCATCACTGGATGTCCACATGGACACATCGAACTTCAAAGACAAATGCCCCAGAAGCTCTTCCAGCGCGACTGCGTCTGTCAGTGCAAGAAGAAAAAGGGGGCAAAGGTCTGCCCAGCCGAGGCAACGCTCGCACTGGCGACGAGAGTCTCCACCCTGGGACGGTTGTCGTTGACCAGAGGCGGAGAGACTGACGGCGGTGGTGTAGATGGCGAAGACGATGCGATCGGCCGCTGCAACTGACGAGGTGGAGCATCATGACACCTCAGTGACCGCGACGCAGCAATGCTGCGCTCCGCAGTGGCCTGTCGGCAGTGGCCACGCGTCGGTGATGTGCTAGGCCTGCGAGGGGCGCCCTGGCGCCCGTGCATGCCCTGGCACGTTGTCCTTCACAACGGCAACACAGACAGCGCGGCGGGGAACGACACTGACCAGCGACGTGGCCGCGGGAGAGACAGTTGAAGCACAGGCCCACCAGCCTCGGCGGGACTGGACGATGTCGCTCGGTCAGTGCCTTCCTCGGCCGATTGGCGTGGCTCCTCCTACCAGGCACCGCATGCTAGCCGGCCTCTAGCTGTGGCCGCTACGGGGGAGCACCTTCTGCCTACCGTCGGCGTCCGGCGGGGTGGCGCGGCGGCGTGGGCCAAGCCTGAGGTGAGCCGGTCATCGAACTGTGTCTGGTGGGTTGGCGAGGCCCGCGGTGGAGGCCATCTTCGTCCGGCGATGTCGCCGTCGGCGCCTCCGAGGCTTGTCGACGGCTGCCCCGGGAGAACCAGCCCGGCGGGCAGCCTGAAGGTAGGGTGCCAAGCCAGTGCCAGCTGGGGCGTTCCCAGCCGAAGGTGCCGACTTGGCATGGCTGGCGTCAGAGACGGCGGTCGCCATGTCCACCCCGCCCGAGGTGTCCCCCGCCTCGAGGCCAGTGGAAGGCGTCGCCGCGCGAGGGTGGGTCGTCTCCACCCTAACCGAGGTCCCCAAGACCTCCAGGCCAGGGGAGACAACCCTCTTGGATGCGGCACCGCTGCGGGGACCAAGGCAACAGGGTGCCGGCGCGTCCTCCATCTCGTCGTCGGAGCAGTCTTCGATGAGGATGTCGTCCCACCTCATCGCCTTGGAGCGGCCGGAGGAGGCGGGGAAGAAAGGGGGCGACAGGGGAGAGGGCCTTACCTTGGGAGGTGGCCGTGAAGGCCACTGTCGCGCCAGAGGTGGCCGTGGTGGTGGCCGCTGCTGTCGACACGACGGAGGTAGCCGCGTCAGCCATGGCCCCGGCTAGGGCGGTCGCGTCGGAGGTGGCTGACGACGGGGCTGGAGGAGCCCCCGGCAGGCTGGGGGCGTCCTTCTCTGTCCCGGTCGGGCGCTCACTGGCGACGGGCGGCGGCGTCCCCTTCCGCGCGCGGACGGGGCCAGGGAGGGGAGAAGACAAGCAACTGGGGCGGGGGACGGTGGATCTGGGCGTGGGGGACGCAGGGGAGGGGCAGGGGCCGGCCGGGGAGGTAGGCGCTGCTCCAGCCAGGGCGTCAGCCGGCGGCGGTGACGGAGTGGCCCGAATCATCACATCCGCGGCGGCCGCTCCCTCGCCGGCGCTCGTCCCATGATGTGGATGCGGGGAGGGAGGCCACGGCGCTCCCACGCCCGTGCCCGCGGCGGTCGTCGCGGCCGGCGGCGGCGGCGGTCCGCCGGCCCCTGCGCGCAGCCATGGCCGAGGGGTAGAGAAGGTGAGGACGGGGAGAGGTGGGGGGCAGGTGGATCTAGGTGGGGGGAGCAGGGAGGAGGCGTGGGCGGGCGCTGGCGCCAGGGTGGCAGCCAGCACCGCCGGCGGTGGCGGCGGCGGCGGGGAGGGCGCCAGGGGTGGCTAGGTCATGTGAAAGCGCCTCCTCAAACTAAATGCCTGAATATCTTTCTATGCTTACCCGGTAGGGAGTTTGATGTATGTGCGTGTCTGGATCATTTTTATTCTACTATATGTTGAGATTGAGATGGAAGGCGACGACCGACGACGTGTGCGTGTGCGTGTGCGCTCTTTGAGCCCGAACTAAACTGAACTCTGAAATCAGACTAACAGAAATCGATCCCCTAGATCTATCTGATTTTTGCATCCATCCAAAACGGAAGGGACAAAGGGAACAAGGGGGTTCGCACACGTACCATCCATCGCACCCCAATCAGAAGTTCCTTTCCTTCGTAGTCGTACGTTGGTTAATGGCGCACGGCGGCGTGGGAGGTTGCAGTTACAGGGGGAGAGAGGGCGAGGATGACGACGACGAAGAGGAGGGACATGGGATTGGAATTTTTTTATTTTTAATTTTTTAAATTTTTTTTTACAATTTTAATTTTTTGTTTCGAAATATGACAGAACTAGTCCTCTAGGCGTTTTCTGGCACAGGGCCAGTCGCCGCCGGTGCCGGCTTTTGCGGGCGGCCCCCTGGCGCCTAAAAAAGCCCACGCAGTGGGCGTTTTTTGGTGGCGAGGGGCCGCCTGCAAAAGTGCGCGCTGTTTTGCGGACGGGCCTCGGAGCAGCCAAAAAACGCCCACTGTGTGGGCGTTTTTTGCGCGCCAGGGGGCCGCCTGCAAAAGGGCGAGGCCGGCCGCGTACTTTTGCAGGCGGCCCCCTGGCGCGTAAAAAACGCCCACACAGTGGGCGTTTTTTGGGCTCCCTGTATAAATGAACACAGAACACGCAATGCCTGATGGTAAATGGCCTCCAACTGACACGATTAATGTTTCAGGCTGCTTCCTCTGAACTGGACGGTCGGCATGCCGGGGATCCTAGCTGCAACACTGATCGCGTCTATGCTGCCCGCCCAGCCTCTCATTCCTTCCATAAACCAACTCTGATCCATTTGTATTTCGTTGTATACATGAATATATTCATCAGGATTCATCAATGGGCTAATGAAAACACCGAACACAACTGATGTCTTTGTTTCCGTACTTTGTTTCAGTTTTGTGGCCATTGCTGCTCAGTCAAAACCAAGCCCTTTGAAGGTGACTGAAAGCAGGATCCCGGCCCATTTTTATTTTGTTTCATTTTCAGATTTTTCTGTTTGCACACATTTGAGCTGCTGTGTTCAGTAAAGAACTAAAGATTGACTGATGGACTTGTTGACGACTTCCTCTGCAGCAGCCTGAGCGGAACCTGCCGTTGCTGACAAGCACGAGGTCCATGCCGCACATCAGGCTCGCCAAATACGCCAAGGTCAGTCTGTCGGTCAGTCTCTCAACTTTAGTCACACATGTTTGAAATTTATGCCTGAAAATTGCCCTGACATTTGTGAGAGATTGAAAAAAACAGTGGTTCGACGATAGCTCAGAGGACATCAGGAGCCTGTGCGGGAAGGCTCTGCAGATACTACGCACGCACTACGGTTGGGAGGTAAGTCATCAGTGCAGTTCAACATCTGCAGAATATTACATGGCTGCAGTTATTCCAATCTGAAAAGGAAACTCTGTCCGTTTTTTTGGCTGCACAGACTGTGGACGTGACTGTCCCTGGAAGAGATGTTGCTGGCGCACTAAGTGACCATGGGCTCAGAGTGCATAGCCTCCCTCGCAAAGTATATCGACCATGGGCTGGGTATATATAGGCGGAGTCTTTTGCTTGCCAGGGGGCCGCCTGCAAAAGTGCGCGGCCGGCCTCGCCCTTCTACAGGCGGCCCCCTGGCGCGCAAAAAACGCCCACACAGTGGGTGTTTTTTGACTGCTCCGAGGCCCGCCCGCAAAACAGTGCGCACTTTTACAGGCGGCCCCTCGTCACCAAAAAACGCCCACGCAGTGGGCGTTTTTTGGGCGCCAGGGGGCCGCCCGCAAAAGCCGACACCGACGGCGGCCGGCCCTGTGCCACGTCACATATAACGCCCACACAGTGGGCGTCTTTTAAAAAACGCCCACTGTGGGCGTTAGTTCTGTCATATTTCGAAACAAAAAATTAAAATTGTAAATGTTTTTAAAAAAAATTAAAAATAAAAAAAATTCCATGGGATTGGGGCTCGGCTGGGCTGGAGTAAGAAAGAGCACGAGTAGCACGAGGTGGCCCAGCCCATCCGCAGCAAGGGACTCCACGCGTCGCCGCCGTATTGGCCGGGCTACGTGTTCCGTCCCTTTGTTTGTCCGTCAGCGCAACTAGGCAACAAAGAAACGGAACGGGAACCAGGAGAGCCGGAGAAGGAGAGGCCTGCCTCCACGGCGAGTAGAGGACTGCGCCAGAGCTAGCTGGAGACAGAGATCATGGTGCGGGCGTGGGGGCGGACGGCGCTGCCTCCGCTCCTCATCCTCGGCCTCCTCCGCCTGCACTTTTCCCCGCTCGTCGTCGCCCAAGGTGCACCTCCCTTCCCTGTTCACGCCATCACCCTAGCAGGTAGGTGCGGTGCTCGTCGATTGGATTGAGCAAGAATTCGATTGGATCTTCAACCATCGAATCCTTCCCCTCGTATTCTGATTCCATTCCATTGGTTGGTTGGATCTCGGAGGGCATGCTTATGCCTCACTAAATCTTGAGTTGCATCTTGTTCTGTCACCCGCATATATACTTATTAATGTTTCATAGTAGCAGCATCTCGTCAGATCAGTATGCACGGCAATGGCATGCCGCCTCCCGAACCGTCTCTCGTTAGTTTAGGCACAGCACAAGTTGAATGAAATATCATTTCCTTTTTTTTCTTCTTCTTCTGGAATTTCAGAAGGACATGAAAAAGACCCTGCTACTTTGGTCGCGCAAGCCTCGGAGATGATGAACCTGAGGAAGTATGATGGGGCGCTTGGCCTGCTAAATGCTGTGTTGGAAGTTGACCCAAATCATTCTGAAGCTTACAGGCAGCGTGCATCCGTGCTTCGTCATAAATGCAGGTAAATTATGCTCTCCCGCTGGTTTGCACTCTATTCTTTGTTTTTGTTTTTATGTGCCATGCTCTTGCTTGGCTCCAATGCTAATGGATAGCGTAGTAATGGGTAACATTTTAGCTGATTTTAATTTCGGTTTGGCCTTCTTTTGTCTTCAAACTTGCAAGTAGCTGATTTTCATTTCGGTTTGGCCTCATAAGCAACAACAACAAAAAAGGTTTACTCTGTTTAAATTGAAGGCAGATTCTAATCCTATCGTGGCCTCCATATCTGAAAGATGAGTCCCATATTCTAATATTAAAAGTAGAAAAATTCTTCCTCCAGATTTTGGTCCATCACACTCTTCTGCTTGTCCAGCCTTAGTGCAGAGTCCGATTCTAAGACATATTAGAACATGTGAGGCACACTGTATGTTCTGTTGCTATGTAAGGCCATGTCTAGTTATAAAATACAAGGGGAAAGAGGGCATGTCTACCAAAACCCTTGTCATTTTACACATGCTGTTCCTTATTCCTTGCATGTCTTATCTTATGTGCAACTGTATGCCTTTTTCTTAAAGTCCAGATACAAGGAAGCTGAGAGCGACTATAACAAACACCTGCAGCTGAATCCTGGGTCTGCTTCAGTGGAAAAGGAATTATCCCAGCTTCTTCAGGCTCAAAATTCATTACAATCTGCTTATGGCCAGTTCGATTCTGGTGACTTTTCAAAAGTCGTGGAATACATCAACAAAATTGTTCTCGTCTTTTCTCCAGGTTGCTTAAAGGTGTGATTACGGACAGGAAAATCCCATCTAATCCTTTCTCCTTGGGTTGTGCTACTAAAGATTCAATTTGCAGGCAAAGCTTCTCAAGGCTAAAGCATTGCTAGCACTGAAGGACTACTCAAGCGTTATTTCAGAGACCGGATTCATTCTAAAGGAAGATGAAGACAACTTGGATGCACTGCTATTACGTGGTCGCGCCTACTATTACCTTGCTGATCATGATGTGGCCTCCAGGTAATTTGGAAAAGCATATGCATGTGCTTATACACACCCAAATGCTCTATAGACTATATTCAAATAATCCTTTTTGTTTAGACACTACCAGAAGGGGCTCCGTCTTGATCCAGAGCATTCAGAATTGAAGAAAGCATATTTTGGGTTAAAAAATCTTTTGAAGAAGACTAAGAGTGTGAGTGTCATTCTTCTTATCAATCAATTTCAAATATACAATGTCATAGTAGTTAAATCAGACGGTGTGGATGCAGGCTGAAGATAATGCTGCCAAGGGTAAGCTACGTGTGTCTGTTGAGGACTACAAGACAGCTCTAGCAATGGATCCAGACCATACTGCTTACAATGTACATCTTTATCTTGGGTTGTGTAAAACTCTGGTCAGACTTGGGAGAAGTAAGGAGGCAATCAGCAGTTGTACAGAAGCACTGAACATAGACAGTGAACTTGTTGATGCACTTACACAGGTAACTTGCCTGCCTGAAATCACGCAGATCATCAATGTAAAATTCAGAATGCAAACTCAACATTGCTAAGACCTTACCTTAACATCTTTGACACTAATTTCTAAAAAAAAAAGGATTTCATTCTATTTAGATACCTCAAGTGTTAACTGACATTGTTATGTGGCATAGAAAACTATGCTGGGATCCATCTGAGACCTGTCGCTTGTTTCTATGAACTGGCTTAAGACAGCTAGTGTTTATATATTTGTATCAACTGTACATGTAAGGGATAGTGTACTCTCCCCAGATTAATCATATTTTCATACTCTATGACCAACCATTAAGATTGGATTCAGTGCTGTGAACCAGCTATTGGCACTTAAGAAATACTGCAATTGTTCAGCATTTTAAGATCTTCAGTTTAATATACACTATTAATATGTTTTGGGTCCATAGCTAGATTACATGGATAATGTATTGTATCTTTTTCACTAAATGCTATATCAGGAGGTTACGTGACAGCACTAAAGTTGAGTTTTTTTATTACCCTTGCTGCAGAGAGGTGAAGCTAAACTTCTCTCAGAAGACTGGGAAGGAGCGGTTCAGGATCTAAAAGAGGCTGCCCAGAAATCTCCACAGGTAATTATATTATATTTGGTCTGAAAGCACAGAATTTGGATGGTACATGAATAATTGTTCTTGCATTTTATTCATGTTAGCTTTCCCTGACGTTGCCACCCCAAAAACAACACCAGCAGACACAATGGAAAGCTTCATTGTTTTCAATTTGCATTTATATGATGTCTTGGGTTGCTTTGCTAGCCATATTTGTTTACAAATTGCTGTGGATGCTGCAGTACAATGGAAAGCTATTGCTAGTGTAAAATAAGGTTGAAAAAGGTGCTGTAGTTTTGTCAAGACAGAAAAAAATATGTATAGATGGCCATGTAAATTGTTTGAACAGAGTCTTAGGATATAGCACCATAGAAATACCTGATTTTTTTTTCAAGTGTTGAACCTGAGTTTTCATTCTATGTTTCTGAAACTGAGAAGTCTATGAACTGGTCATGAATATTTAATGGACCAGGAAGTTTATTTTTCGGTTTTCTGCTAGTATGATAACTTAACATTTTTAACAACCAGGACATGGGTATCCGTGAAGCACTTATGAGAGCTGAAAAGCAGCTTAAGTTGAGCAAAAGAAAAGACTGGTATAAAATCCTTGGTGTTTCAAAGACAGCATCAGCTGCAGAGATAAAACGTGCCTACAAAAAGCTGGCCTTGCAGTGGCATCCAGATAAAAACGTGGATAACCGGGAGGAAGCAGAAAACATGTTTCGAGAAATTGCTGCTGCTTATGAGGTACAATGAAGCACTGCTCTATTGGACTGTTCTCTCTTTGGGAAACCAGAAAACCACTATCTATTCCAAGCTTTATGGGATAATGGGAACGTTGGTTCTTGCATCACCTGGTAGTAGGTTAGAGTGCACATTCTGTTGACAACATTGTTATATTATTCAGTCTGGCATTACAATCAATTTTATGGTTTTCTCGCGCTGTGAATGTTGTTTCGCTGGAATGTACTATAATGCGATATGTTTGTCACAAGCTTCCGTTGCATGTTCAGGTGCTTGGTGATGAAGACAAACGTGTAAGGTATGACCGTGGAGAGGATGTGGACGAGATGAATATGGGAGGCGGGGGTGGCTTCAATCCTTTTGGGGGAGGCGGCCAGCAGTACACGTTTCATTTCGACGGTGGGTTCCCCGGCGGCGGCTTCCCAGGGGGTGGAGGTTTTCAGTTCAACTTTGGATAAACTGTGCCATGTACGATAACATTTTCTTGCCACTGGAATTGCTTTAGGAATTCTTAACAACAGCTGGTAGCTATTCTTAGTCAGGCTGAGAGACTGTTCTTATATACGTATTACAATAATAATAACAAGTGTGTTTGGTCAGCTACAATTTTTCCTTCATCAATTGCTTCCTGCATATTCTCTCAGTGATCCATCAGTTGAATGGAATTAGGGAAATAAAGATACGGTTTTTTGGCTGTTGCGTTGGTGAACTGCATAAAACACCATATCTCGGAGCCATTTTATCCTATTGCACCGCGTTTAGCTACTTATACATTACGTTTAAGGTGGCCCAGATTAGAGCCACGCGAGAGCAGTTTGTTCGTGGCATCAGCAGCATTAGTCACCCCTGGATCCCCACGACGGAACCTGGTCAGTCGCGACCGCACAACCAGCAATGGCAGGGCACCACCTGTCACAACTGGCCATCTGGCCTCCAGTACAACTACCACTCCGGTCAATCATCACCTGACTGACAACCACAACGTACGCCACTAGATCCATTACTGTGGCTTCCCCAGCTGGACCTCGTCGTCGAGCAGCAACACATGTATACCTCCAAATCAACACGTTTGGTATGCAATTTTTGACTTGACACACTAGTACAGAAATGACTTCCAGTCTAATCTCGGTTGGAAAATCTTCTTTTTGTCCCGGTTGTTCAACCAAGATTGTTTAAGTGGGACAAAAGGTTTTTTCTTAGTTCTGGTTCTAGCAACTGGGATTAAAAGTGGACCTTTAGTCTCGGTTCCAACTACTAACCGAGACTAAAAGGTAATACAAGCTTTACCTTAGGACAGACACATTTAGTCCCGGTTAGTGTTTCCAACCTAGACCAGAGGTGTTTCTTTTTTTCTTTCTTTTTTCTTTTATGTTTCCTTTCAATTCAATTTCTTTTGATTTCAATTTAGTTATTCATATATGAATTTTAATGTGAGCGGTCCCAAAATAATCACATATTATAGACCAATAAACAATTGCATATATATTATATTATTATTATGAACCTATACAACAAAGTATAAAAAATAATGTTCCAGCCTATACAAAACGATTCCAGCCATGTTTTTCTATACAAAATCACCACTAAAACATGCCAGCAACCAACACCTGAGTTCTAGCCAACAAGCAGCACCAAAAAATTCATTCCAAGTACATGTAATTGAAGACAGATAAATACATGTTGAATTATTCAAAAAGTGTATGGTCAAATATTAAATTTAGAAAGTTAAATTCTAAATATAAAGAAAACTCTAGAGAGTTACTGAAAGAGTATTACTGTCCCTCATCCACTTTCAGCAAACCAAAGAAAAAATAAAAAAAAGAGAAAACTGGGAAACAAAAGCCCAACTACTAATAGGCTTTTAGCTGGCCTACAATTATCGTTCCATCATTTGTAGTCCAATGGTAGGACGATCCAGTGGAACGCTACTCATCAGAGCTTAAATCCTGGTGCTCGCACCTTTTTCTAAGATTTTCGCAAGGATTTTTCGGCGTTATGCATTAAGTGGTAAGCGACGTTCCCGTCGACGACGAGGCGCCAGTGGTGACTTCGAGAATCTCTATATCTGTCGGGTGCTCAGTCCTTCGAAGCTGCTCATAGGGGTAGGGTTTGCGTACGTGTGTTCATAGGGGATGAGTGTGTGTACGTGTTGTGGGCGTCTGCGTTGTACTGTGTACTTCTCAAAAAAATTAAACTAAAATATGGACTAACTACGATTCCTAGAAATAATGTGGGGGCATATTTCAACTGTTTTAGTCCCTGTTATTTGGACCGGACCGGCGGTCCGACTGGTAAAAGACCGAACCAGTGCCCTCGCTGGTTTGGTCCGCCTAAAAGACCGTTATGCAAGCGACCCGGTAATAAACCGTTGAACCAGCGGTTTTTTACGTAAACCTGGTGAAAAACCGCTTAGAAAACCAGCCAATCAGACCGCTGGAGCCTGCAAGCTGGTGCGCGCACCGCTTGTTCACGCGTCGGGAGGTGGATAAAATATGGAAAAAGGGGGGAAAGGTGCTAGGGTGGGATTCAAACCCACCACCTGCAGTTTTGCAACCCGGAGCACTACCACTGGGGTACGCAAGTGCTTGTGTCTAGGTAAAGATCGCATTCTATTTGAACCACTTCAGACCGGCGGTCTAAACGGTTGGACCAATCAAACTGTGAACCGAGACCCTCACCGGTTGGATCTCTAGTACGATCCTAATAACTTGGGTTTTAGTAAGTTCATCAAACTAGGATGAAGGGAGTACTACTAGACTGAAATAAAAGATATACTTTTCTTCTAAAACTCCCATAGATGATGATTGCTGCCTGGAGAAGTCAGCAATATACATCTCACAGGAACCAAATCACCAACACCATTTCCACGCTCCAGGCTAACTATAGTACTATGTGTCATGACCATCCACATTGGTCTATGCTACAACGAACCTCAACTCTCGCTGAATGCATTCGATATTGGTTGCATCCTCCTCAACATCGACAAGCATACGTCTACACGACTTCGCTTCTATGCCAAGAACCATGCCCAAGCTCTACATCAACACAGCAGCTGGGAGGCGAGCTCTGGAACCTCAAACTCCTATGTCTTCGGCTACTTCGGCTCCTGCCACTACTACTTCATGATCATTTCCATGACACCAACAATAAACCAGTCGATGATGTTGGGGGGAGGAACCCCTGCAAGGGACCCCCAATCAGCCCTGTGGGCCTCACACGCGATGGGCCATGAAACTTCCCCAACGTGCAAGGTTCTGTGTCACACCCCAAAATTTCAATTTTGGGATGTGAACCAAAAACACTAAATAAACTAAAGGATTTACTAATTTCTTTAAAATTAGCCAAGACTTTATTCTTTTGTTATCATTATGAAATGATGAAAAGTGTGGCTTTAAAACTTTTACGAAGATAATAAAGATGGGTTTATGCTTGGTGCCTTGCTTTGTTTTGCTGGTGTTTGAAAAAGAATTTCTAAAACCCGAGCAAGACATGGCTAGGTTCTTTTCGTGTTTGAAAATAAAGCTTTGAAAACCCAAGTTTGCCTCAAGAAGGTTTTAGAAAACGTTTTCAGAAAAACTCTTTCTCTTGCATAGATAGATAGATAGAGAGAGAGAGCCTTTCATTTCCCTCTATAGTGTTGACCATCGCTCTAGTTAAACACCATCCTCTACCTAGCTCTAGCAGGCCTAGTTCAGTCTCTAGACATCCCTGGCTTACCCTAGCCTATCCTGGCCCAACCTGGCTTGCTCTGGCCTATCCTAGCCTTAACTGGCCAGCCCTAGCCGGCCATGGCCACCCCGGCCAGGCTAGCAGTAGCCGCAGCCGGCCACCAGTGAACAAACTTGGCCATCAGCCACATAGTAAGGCCAGCAGTAGTCCGGTCTAGCAACCCTTTGCTATCCTCAAGGCATCCTAGCTTGCTTTGGCCAGCTCCTACCTAGCTTGGGTCTCTCCTAGTCTCACCTAGCCTCATCTGGCCAACCACAGCCAGCTACAGCCACATATGGCCACTCTCAGCCGGCCACGGTCAACTTCGGCCGGCCATAGCCAGCACTAGCTTGGCCACAGTGGCCACAAGCAGTCATAGCCTCCCCCAGCCACCTTGGGTCCTCTCTGGCCATCCCTAGCCAAGCCCGGCCAATTACAGCCGGCCATGGCCAAATTTGGCTGGCCACAGCCAGCCAGCCCGGCCACCAGCGGCTATAGGTAGCCGCAGCCAGCCCAACGGGCCAAGCCCAGCGGCTTTAGCCCAACTGGTTCCCCGCCGGCTATAAAGAGGGCCAGCCACGGCCACTTAGCCAACCCTAGCCGCACACAGCCAACCCTAGCCGGCCACAGCCAGCCGCCGCCGGCAACAGCTAGCCTCCGCCGGCAACAGTCAGCCGCTGCCGGCCGGCCCAGTCCCGGCCGAGAGCCGTGGTCCTCCATCTCCCGCGCGCCGCTTCTGGCCGCCACCGGCCGCATCTGGCCTCCGCTGTCAGCCGTAGCGGGATGCAGTCGGCCGCAGCCGGCCGTGACAGGCCGCAGCCGGCCGTAACAAGTCGCCGCAGGCCGTAGCAGGCCGTAGCCGGACGTCACCGGCCGTCCAGCAGGCCAGGGCCGAGGCCCCTTGCCTCCGGCGCTGGTGCAGTGGCACCATGGCTGCCATGGCCACTATCTCCAACAGCCAGAGGTGGAAGATGATGGTAATTACGAATCTGCCACTCAGCAGTTATTTATAGTTTTGTCATTATTTTTAAAAGCTTATAACTTTCACGTTTTAACTCTGATTTGGTCCATTCAAATTTTGTTAGATTCATAATTTCATAATCTACGCAGTAGTGCTACTTTTGAAGTATTTTGAAAACTTTATATTTTTAGTCTATATTTAAGATATTTATTTATCTATAGGAAATCTTTGAAAATTCATATCTTCGCCGTTATAACTCCGATTTCGGTGAACTTGACGTCTGTGTGATCGTAGAATCGAGTAGAATAGTTTTATAACCTTTTTATTCTGTTTTGATGACATTGATGTACTGTTCCTCTAATAGTTCTTTGTTTGCTTCGTGTATGTATGCTCGATTGGGTTGTCTGGTGTTGATTGTTAGTGTCGAGTTCAGACGGTGAGGTTTTTGCTGAGCAAAGCTACTTTGAGGATCAGCAGGATCAGCAGAACTTTGTGAATCAAGGCAAGTATAGCATGGACCATCCTTGTTACCTATCCACTATAAATAACAATTCATATGCATGTGTCCGTTTGATGACCTAGAAACTATAACTAGCTTTGATATCCTGATTCCTTGAACCTTTTGGGTTGCATTGGGTAGCAATGATGCTAGCGCTTAATGATATCATGATCTTGTGGCTTGATGAGTATTTGTGACATGAACAGTAAAAATGACTTTTAACCACCTGAGGATTAATCAGTAACGTACCTTCGGGATTTACAGTATAACTTGAGGGCTATATGGCTCTGGTTTTAGCTCAGTATGAGGACCTTTTCTAACATGTTAGCGGTTCCCTTTATGGCGCAAGGGGGGTGTGTTTCGGGTTGGGTGTAATTGGACCTCTGTCTGTATGAGTATAGGCTGCGGTCGTGTGCCATCAGAAGGGGGATACTACATCCGTAGGGCACAGAAACCTCAGTGGCCCTTGTTAGACGAACCTTTGAAAGGCTTCATAGTGAACCCTTCCGGTCCTCCTTGGTAGTGGGCTAAGAGGCTGATCTCCTCGGGCGAAAGGGCAATTCATGGCTCACAGTGAAAGTGTACACCTCTGCGCAGAGTTTAATAAACTGGTATACTAGCCTTGCTCAAGGACACGAGCGGCCTTGGAACTCCTTACACTAATGATGATCTCTCTTGTCATGTTAAATTGTTCATACATTTGCTGTTATGTTTACTATTCATTTATGTTACATTGATCATGATGGTTTTGAGAAACACTTGCCACCTTGAGGCTGCTTAACTCATCAACTTGATTAACATATAAAAGCTAAATGCAGTCAAACCGTGTTAGCTTATTTGAGCCTCATTAACCCATGTTATGCTTGTTGAGTACGGTTGTGTACTTACGCTTGCTTTACTTTCAATTTTGGATAATCCCGGATGGGTAACAGATGAAGGTTGGAGCGAGAGCTATCGGGATGAGTACTAGGCTTGGTGTTCACCAGTCGACGTGTCTCTGTGGGAGCTTCCGTAATAATGTTATCTTAGATTTTATTGTTTATGCGTAATACTCTATAATAAATAATGATACGTTATGTAATAAACAGGGTGATGATACTCTTTGTAATTTGTCATCCTATATGTGCGACTGTTCCTGGGGCACATATAAGGTTATTTATGCATTCTACTTTTATCCTTAAAAGTGGGGTGTGACATTCTGACAGAGCGCGACCCTACCCTTGCATACCGCGTTGTTGGTGGTCAATAATGCCTATTTTATACCATCAACTATTTTCTAAAAATAGATAAAACTAATATATATATGTACATATACATTTACCGCTAACCTATTTTTGCATGTATTGAAGATTTATTGTTTTCTAGGTCTTATGGATGAAAATGTGGAAATATGGCAAGAATACGCTTTCCGACAAAGCGTATATACAAGGGATAAGAAGAAGCCCACTACAACCATGCGCTGAAGTCAATGGGCTTAGGATCCAACAAAGAAGCAACCAGGCGAAGCTGGGCCGAAATAGGCCCCAATCTATGGGCCACTACTATAGACCAACTGTTGGCGGTCCTTAACGATGAATTTATACCACCAATATAGAACCAAAAAGGGAAGAATTATATATTTTTACACACATATACCTTTACTACTAATGGAATTCCACTTGTACTGGAAGTTGTGACACATTACAGGAAACACATCAAGTACAGGGAATATTTATAATAAAAAGGCGCTTTTCGGAAGATGTATTTGCCAACCCAAGGGAAGTCAGCCTAACCGAAGCATGTTCGAGCCAAATCAACCACGACACAGTAGTCCAGGCCCGAACCAGAAGCCACTGGCCGAAGATGGGCTCGAACCGATCCACAGGTGGGGCGGCCGGCGCACCTGGGTCGGCCGGCGCTCCTATGAGGCGGTTCAGGCCTGGTCACCTCGTATCGGTACATTCAATGCAGGGGAGGGCGGTGTGCTGCTCGGTTTTCCTATTCTACCCCTGAACCACCTTCCACCTGCTACAAAAGAAGAGGAGGAGCACCCCCCACAACACACACTCATTTGGAGCACTACCTCATTCTTTAGGCTTAGCTACTTAGAATATTTTGGAGCAAGGTTGAGCTACTTGGAGGGCTTGTCTCCTAGGAAGAAGTGCTACTCTCTTGGTAATATACTATGAAGAGTTCTTCCTTATTCAAGTTCCCTATTCTTATTTACACTCTTGCATATGAACTAGAGTATAGTCTTGAGCATGATATATTCTATGGTTATGAACTAGACTATAGTCCATATGAGAATTGTTCATCATGCTCATACATGTTCTTCATTGTTCATATGATTTACAAACTTAGAGAAGATGATAGGAATAGAGTAACGATTCGATGTTCTTTCGGGTTTGCTTATATCCTAGCTCGTCCATCTGTAGGGTGGGAGTCTGTTGGCGGTCCTTATGGATCATTTATATACCACCAACTTAGACTAAAAAGAAGAAAAACAAACATATTCTAGCACATATGCCTTTACTACTGACAAGTTCCACTTGTACCCCTAGTATACATGATTTGCAGGTTTTATGGTGCAACAAGTGGAAATATGCAAAATCATGGAGAAAGCGCAAAAGCAAAAGATGAAATTAGAAAATGCGCAAACAAAGAAAATAGAGAAGCCCACCTTCGGAGCATACCTAGGCCTGATCGTAACCAGAGGAGAGGTCCAGGCCTAGGAAGGAACCGACCACCCAAAGGCGGTGGCCAGATGGCCCCACCAGGGGGGCGGTCGATCCGGGGGCGGCCGTACCCCTAGTGGGCCCTCCCGGCCCCATCCTTCGGAGACGGTGCTCTAGGCAGTTCCCCATAGGCGGTTTCACCTCCTTCCAAACCTAGAGACGCCCGAACCATCCTAGTCTAGCTATAAAAGAGAGGAACTCCTTCATTCTCAACACACACATCATTTTGGAGTCATTCACCTCACACCTCTCACTTGTATCTTTAGAATAGTATTAGTAGTTTTTGAGCAAGACAAGAGCTATCAAGGAAAGCTTGTCTCCTTGGAAGAAGAAGATCATCTTGGTATGAATATAATTCAGGTTTCTTCCATGAGCAAGTTCTTATCATACTTATATGATCATGCATATGAACTAGAGTATAGTTATGATTATGTTATGAGCATAATATATGAGCTAGGATATAGTTTATAAATTATGTTCTTGACTTGTTCATCATCGTTCTTCATCGTTCATCGACTTAGTATGAATAGAGGAAGAACTAGGGATGAGGTGATGGTTTGTCATGCCTTCTTGGTTGCTCTTAACCTAGCCTATCAATCCGAAGGGTTGGGGTCCGCGGGGGTTAGGAGTTGTTTCCAAGTATGTGAACATGGTGTTTGGGTATGCGGAGATCAGTGAATATGTCGGTATCCCACGGGCAGAGGGGTAGGTGGGCAGGTGGTGACAGCCCTGTCCATCCCTAGCATCCCCCCATGTTCGGATATTGAGTAGGAGTTCATAAAGTCTCTATCGGCTGGCAGACCAGCTACGAGGATCTCCCTGTCATCCCAGACTTTGTCCTAATGTTAGACATACTAGTTAGATGTTTTGCTAATAGTTCTTTGCATAGTATATATGACCCATGCATGCTCTGTTTAGTGATATTCTTTTATTCTTTATTTCTCTTTTATCCTTGAGGTTGACCCCGATGTGTGTCCACTACCTTGAATATCATGTCTTATTCCTTTTTACTCTATGTCTACCATTGCACTTAATAAGTGATCATGTTTATACCATGCTTGATGCATATTGCCCTCCTACGAGAAATTATAAATACGACACCCTTGAATACTCACGGGTTGAAATGTTACAATGATAGTTCTGTGCGCTTGCAAATTTATTCTTATTTCTTACTGAACTATCGATTGGCATACCTAAGTACCGTTACTTAAGGATTGTAATTCTTGTTGCACCCCACGGCGTCGTGCCACAGTTTTGCATATCGTAAGTAATGATGGTTAGGAAGGCCAATCCGGCACTTTTAACTATTATTACCAGACTGCATTACCGAGGCCGGCGCCATGAAGGGCCAAGGGTTACCTTTCTGAAGTAATGCCGGCTAGGAATGTCAGCACATGTTTCTAGTATTATTATTAAGGATGGATTTATAGTCTATCTTTAGTAGTAATGCTAAGAAACGCCAGCAAGCATTTCTGGCATCGTTGCCGGGGATGGACTTTTAGTCTATCTTTTGTAGTGACGTTAAGAAATGTAAATAGAGTCCTGGGGGGATATAGGTAGTTTCTTAGTATGCAGACATGGTGTCCGAGTGTGAGGGAGCCTTCAGATATGACGGCATGCCACGGTTGAGGGGTTGGCGGCAGGTGGTGACAGCCCTGTCCATCCTTCATAATCCCCCACATTCGTATGTCGTGTAGGAGTTCATAAATGTCCCCATCAGCTGACAGATCAGCTGCCGGGATCTCCCTGTTGCTCTTTACTTTGACTTGTATCTTAACCTATTTATCATATGACACTAACTTGTTCTATGCATATGTATAAGATATACCTACTCCGTTTAGGTTACTCTTTTATTCTTTATTTTACCTTTATTCTTGAGGTTGCTCTATGTGTGTCCACTATCTACCAACCATATTTTTTAACCCTTGCATAGCTATGGGCCATATTTCAATGATATGAAATCATAATATATCTATGCTAGAGGTACTTGTACCCCCGCCTTCTTATGGGAAAATATAAATAACGATACCCTGAACCATTTTCGGGTGAAATGCTACAACGATAGATCCGTGCGCTTGCAGATATTATCTCTAAATGGTTATGATCTATCACCTTGGCTCTTCTTACATCAGTGCTAGAGTACAATTCTAGTAGCGTTGTTAAGAAATGCCAACAAGCATTTCTGGCGCCGTCGCCGGGGATAGGCTTCTTGTCTATTTTTGATGATTGCGCTAAGAAATGCCAACACCAACCTAACACTGCAGGTTCCAAAGGCATTGTCACTGTTGAAAAATGAACTGACAGAAAATAATCGGCAATGATGACTCTTTGCTATCACAGTCGGCACTTTGCACACGGCAGTGATAGATTTTAGAAAAATAGGAATCTAGCTAGCATGCTCATTGTGTGTCCACAAATCATACACCAAACAATTTATACATCACAATGAAGGATTCATACAAGAAACCCACCACATAGTTTATCCAAGAAAAAGTTCATAAATCATTGATAAACGAGGAAGGGTTCAACACATCACACAACAACTCATCCATAATTGATTCATGTCCAATATACAGGGAGGGGATTCAACACATCACACAACAAACCATCCACAAATCTGAGCTTGCTTAACAATCCCGTTGTTGCGATCTACATGCACCAAAATCAAACTAAACAGTCAGTGAAGCAAATGGATCAAGAACAGGCTAAGGCTTTTGAGATCTGAGGAGAGTGTTGGCGTTTCTTAACATCGTTACTAGAATTGGTATATCCTAGCAACAACACCAAGAAACACCTAAAGGTATTCTGTAACGTTTACAGAACAGGTCCGCAAGCGCATAGAAATACCGTTGTAGCATTTCATGCGAAAGTATTCAGGGTATCATTATTTATATTTTCCCAAAGGAAGGCATGGCGTAAAAGAGTATAATAGGGACATGGACAAGATAACATGATCACATAGTAGACCAAAGTTCATAACAGGGGTAAACATGATAGGTATATGGATAACTTGACACGCACACACACTCGAGCCAAACTCAAGGATAACGATAAAAGAAAGAATAAAGAACAACCTAAACTGGAGCAGGCATTCCTATATAGCTATATTAAGAAGCAGATGATCATACAAATACATGTTTGTTATATAGGGTCAAAGATTCTAAGGTAAGATAATTTGGTCGTTGTTGATCTACTTCGGGCATCCGATAACGCTTGGTCTGCCAAGCCATGCCGGCCTACGGCTCTACCCTAAACCCGGACGTGGGGGATTACAAAGGACAGATGGGACAAGGTCACTCCCCACCGCCTACCATCTCAATCATACGAGAAAGGGGCAAATAAAGGTAGCTCTAGCCTAGATACCATGTCTAAGTTATCGACTACTACTCTAGCATGATATCAAGGCTTACCCGTTCCCGGGGTCCTTCTACTAGAGCACCCGCCACAAGGACAGACAACGATCCCGCAAACCAACTTTGACCAAAACTAAATTAAGAAAGAACTCATCACCTTAACTTAGCCCTAGATCTAATCATGTATGTATGAAAGAATAAGCATAAAGTTCTATGTGCACAAGAACTTAGCTCTAGTTCTAGAACATAACTATGATAAATGATGAACAAGAACAAGATGAAGACATGGATGAAAATATTCTATTGATCATACCAAATATCTCCAAGATGCTCAAGCTCCACATATTGTAGCTCCTCCTTGATCCTACTAACCAAACTAAAACTACTAAAAAGATACAAGTGAGGGAGAGAGGCTCTTGTGTTGGTGGGTGTCTTGAGTGTGCCTCCTCCTCTCCTCTTATATCAGCCTGAAGGTAGTTCGAGGGTAGAATGGGAAAACCGAGTAGCGCACCACCCTCCACTGCCATTAATATACTGACACGAGCTTACTGAGGCTGAATCGACATTCGGGTGCATCGGTCGGACCACTCCTGGGTCGATTTGCGACCAGTCTTGGCCTGTGGGTTGTGTTGTGGGTCTGGGCCAATGTGTCATCATGGGTTTGGTCTAGAGGTGCTTCGGTTGGGCTGTCATTCCCTGGTTTGGCAAATACGCTTTCCCAAAAGGCTCCTTTTTAGTGTAGATATTTCTTGTACTTGGTGTATTTCCTACAAAGTGTCACAACTTCTAGTACAAGTGGAATTCTATTAGTAGTAAAGGTATATGTGCATAAAAGTATTTAGTTTCTCCCTTTTTGGACAAATATTGGTGGTATAAAATCATCGATAAGGACCGCCAATAAGATCCCCCAAGCTTACCCTTTGCTCGTCCTCGAGCAAAGCTCGGCTTTGGTTGTTGATCAGGAGTTGCTTCAATGCTGATTACATTTCAAGTGTACCAGATTTATAACAAAGTTTTTCTACCTTAGTTTGAATAAATCATCATTGTATACACCCTGTTATTATCTCAAAACAAATAGGGCTTTTAGCTATCTCGAGTCTTGGGTGATTGAAAGATAGAACAGATTCACAGACATTGCTTAACATTCATTCCATGATCAACTATCTTTCTGGAGGTTTTGAAAGTTTTTGAAAAAGAAAGCCAAGTTCCTGAAATGATTCTCTCAATCACTCAGTGTGTATGCTTACCTCACCAGAGGCATTGTGGTGTTGCCTTTCTTTCATAGCGTACTGCTAAAGCCGTTGAGTGGAGTTCCAGGCAGGTATGAAAGTGGGCATACTTGTATCACATATATTGCTAATCCAAAAACCTAACCACAAGGAGATACAAGTCATACACTTTGATCGAGATGTGCAAGTGTGTGGAATATGGAAGATGGATCCTAATTCTAAGTATTTTTGGTACTCCATGCATCATGACTCTCTTTATTGGATGGATGTTATCTTTGGAGGTATATGGGCTATAGAAGTTTTCAAATTTGTTTTTTTTGAATGTGGATTTAGATTTTCTTTCCCATTGCTTATTGCCTGTATTTTTTCTCTCATGCCCCTTGGCATGGATTTTTTTTCTTATGCCCCTTGGCATGGATTTTTTTAAACATAGCCCATATCCTTTATTTGGCATATGAATAATTTTTTGATGGAGAGATGTCATGATGGAAATGCGAGGAGTAATTTTTTGAAATAAGGAATGCATAGTGTTGGCATTTCTTACACCGTATAAGTTAAGTTGTCATCCCTAACACAATGTAAGAAATGTTGGTTGTATTATTCTAAGCAGTTTACATAAAATGAAATAACAGGTTATCCGCAAGTGCACAGACAAATACTCTCATTATAGCATTTCACCCAGGAAAGTTCCAGGTATCGTTATTTATAAGAAATAAAGATACATAACTCCTAGGGTTGATTATAACTATAGGTCATTGAGCTACATCAATTAGTGCAATTACATCTAGCTATCATGGTCAAAATAATCTCATATCCATACTCAAGAGACATTGCCAAGGTGGGTCATGAACATAGCAAGACGTCACCCCGCAACTATAGGCCTTACACAATCCTACATTCGGTGAGTGGACTATAGAGGACTCAACGAAGCTGTCACCTTCACGATCTGCCACATGGCCCAGAACATAGGGGGCACTCACAGATAGACTTAACCTAGGCACCATGCCTACATTAATTCTACCACCCACCCCTTGTACTTCAGGATGAGCGCCATACGAACAAGAGCATAAACACCAAACTACTCCAACTAAACTAGACATATAACCAACATAGGAAATGAACATTATAATTATGAATCTATTATTATAACAAGTCATGGTGAGGATGAACTTGAACATGAACATGGACAAGAACAAGTACTAGAACAATGAAATAGACAATTAGGCAATGAACTAGATGAACACGAAGAACAATTAGGTGAACTAGAAGATGAACACAATGAACTAGAAACACAAATAGATTAACACCATTGAATACAAGAGAGAGTTACAAGACATTACCAAGCCTTCTTATAACTAGATCTAGAGCCCAAGCGCTGCTTGCCTCCTCTAATTCCTATTCTTATGTTCTAGCTATGCCCTAGATTGTGGATGCTCTAGGTTATCCTTTTGAGGGACAACCCTGAAATGAATAATGATTATGATTATGATTGATGATGCCTTCAGGGGGTTTGCCCTTGCTTATATAGTCCGGTGGGATGAACTATGGCCCTTGGATCAAACCAACTTGAAACAATAGTCGAGATATGCTGTAGAGGTCGGTTGGAGGCCGTCACACAAAGGAGAGGCCACTTGCAAGTGGGCCCAAGCTGTCTGGCCTAGCATGTGGTGCCGACCGGCCCACCTGGTAGCCACCAGGCTTTCGCTTCGATCTCGTGTCTTCTGGTGTCTTCTACGTCCTTCTAGTGCCTCTTTTCGATCTGATTGCATAATGAGTCGTGTCATAGATGGATTCTTTCCTTTCCCAGCTTCTGGATAAGTCCCTAGAAAATATGATTTCATAGAGCTATGGGATTCTGTCAGTTTAGTCCCTAGTCTTGTGATGATGTTGATTTTTAGGGCTTTCTAGAGTCTTCCGAGTCGTAACCATCAAGGAAATTCTCTTCGGTGCTTCAAATATGGCAAGTAATATGTCCATTGCGATTGTCTCGACGAGCTCTTCATAATGGTGTGCTCAGATTTCTTACTTGAGATACTTTTATGTTGAAATATTAAATATCCTGCAAAACAAGTGAGAGCAACATAACTCGTGGAACTCATTAGAATAAATCTCTACTTCCTTATTTTATCTTTCAACTAAAGCCTTATCCTGGATCAGTTGACGGTTAAAAATTAGAGTTAATTGATGTCAACAAGTTCCCCCAATCTTACCTTTTGCTAGTCCCTTAGAAAAAACTATGTATGATGTTGGATCAGGAGTTGCTATAATGCCTTTACACCTTAAAAGTACTTATATGTTTAAACAAGAACTCTCCCTTGGATTAGACTCAACTACTCTAGTCTTTAAACTTACCCATATTACCATTAACCATGGAGCTTGTAGTTTTCACTTAGGTCTTGAGTAATTGAAAAGAGGAACAATCAAGTTAAGCACTAATCTCCACACTCTTTGATCAACCTTTATCCTGGGGTTTTGTAAAATTTTTGAAAGAAAACTCAGAGATCCTATGCATGATCCTTTCAGGTCTCTCATTTTGTGGATTCTCACCAAGGCAATAATGATGGCTTGCCTTCTCTCCTCTAATATTTGTGGTATTTTTGGATTTAGGCAGAGTGGCATAATGCCCTCTCTCTTTCTCACTTTAAACTAATAAAAATATCTGGAGTTCATAGGTGGGATAGGAGACATCTTACTTGTAATACATATGTTGCCCAGCCTAACACATAGATCCAGAGGATAAAATCCGAAGATCCTCGGCATACAATCAAATCAAGATGTGCATGTGTGGTTTCAAAGATATGATCAATGTGGCAGAAAATATTTGTGAGAGGTAGAAAGGGTGAAAACATTGCTCCTTTTGCAAAAGATAACTTATCAAACTTTGAAGACTTCTAAAGATCTTGAACAATCGAAACTTTGATAAACAACTGAAGCTTTTGATTCTTGCAAAACTTTCTTCCTTTTCTTTCTTTTTTTTGACTGGAACAACCTTTAATAATTGGTGGAACCAATGATATGGATATTCTTAGAGTAAATGTAGATCATGGCTAGAAAACAAGGAAAATCATATGGGTATGATATTTTTGGATGTTCACTCCCAGTGTAGGAGCAGAATAAATTTTTTGAGGTGGATCTAAATAGGTTTATATGGTGGTGCGTACTTTTAGGGTAGAAGTAGCAAGGGGTGCAAAGTGCGTGTGAATCTTGATTTTAACCATATGACAAGTTCCTAAGGATCAGACACAGTTGGACTAAACTCAATGCATACAAGCAGCCAATCAGTAAGGAAATCTTTTATATTCTAATCAAGCATGTTTATATGGCTGTGGTAGGAATTCAAAACTCTCATCATACAGGATCTCATCATGTGGTAATTTTAGGTTTTTGAAATAAATATCTAGGACTCTAGTATCTCTTAGAACATGGAGAACAGTAGCTCAAACCATCTTATATCACACTCCCCAATCACCTAGATTTAGGTCAAGCATTCAGTACCCACAAATCTCAAGTTCAGAGCAAACCTTCATATCAAAACAATTTTATCCAAAACTCGAGAGAGTGCAAAGTTAAAAGTAAAGTACTTCAAAGGAATTATGGTAGAGCAACTACTTATCATCTCCAAGCATACAAAAATTTCCTAAAGCTCCATTATTTAAGATAGGTTAAACTTGTACATTCTCTCTTGAAAAGTAACTAAAAGCAAATATATATATATATTCTAAATAGGCAAAACTTTTTATTTGGTTTTATTGATTATGCATCTTTTTAATTATTTTCAAAAATAGCAAAACTCAAGTGAACTAATTGTAAGATAGTAATACTTAGCTAGATACACGGGGGATGCTTCTTCCCCCAAGTTGGATATTGACGTAGTCATTCAACTTGACAACAGGGACATTCTTCGTCTTGTCGGATTTCTCCAAGGTTGATGTAAATATCAATGCATCATTCAAATCTTGTGGAGCTCAAATAGACAACAAAGCTTATGGAATTAATTAAATGTTAGCAAAAGTAAACTTTCCTTATTTACCTAAAGCCTTCTAGAACTTTCTGTCAATATTTTTACGATTTTATTATTTATGCATGCAAAAAAATTTATTTTTGTGCCATCACGGTAAATTAAGATTTACATGGGGCTTAAGGTTTTTGTGTTTTGTTGATTTTTTGACAAGCAATAAGATAATGTGTTGGCATTCCTTACACCGTTTAAATTAAGTTGTCATCCCTAACACGATGTAAGAAATATGGTTGTATTATTTCTAAGCACTTATACATAAAAGGAAAAGGTTATCTGTAAGCCCACAGATAAATACTCCCGTTGTAGCATTTCACCCAGGTTAGTTCCAGGTATCGTTATTTATAATTCACCACTAGGAAGGCAGAATAGAGGTATTGAGAATAAAGTTATAACTTACACTTATGATAAGAGTTCTACTGGATCTTCTCAAAATAGGGATTAATCATATCTTAATAATAAACATGGATAAATATTCAACAAATTCCAAAGGAGTTTCCACCGAGTATTTTCCTTATTGGGCATGATTCTAGAAAGAACTTGAAAATAAAGATACATAACTCCTAGGGTTGATTATAACTATAGGTCATTGAGCTACGTCAATTAGTGCAATTATATCTAGCTATCATGGTTAAAATAATCTAATATCTATACTCAAGAGACATTACCAAGGTGGGTCAGGAACACAGCAAGACATCACCCTGCAACTATAGGTCTTACTAAGTCCTACATTCAGGGAGTGGACTACAGAGGACTCAACGAAGCTATAATAGTCACCTTCGCGATCTACCACATGGCCTGGAATATAGGGTGCACTCGTAGATAAACTTAATCTAGGCACCACGCCTACATTAATTCTACCACCTACCCCTTGATCGTCAGGATAAGCGCTATACGAGCAAGAGCATAAACACCAAACTACTCCAACTAAACTAGACATATAACCAACATAGGCAATGAATATTATAATTATGAATTTATTATTATAACAAGTCATGGTGAGAAACATAAACATGAACAAGAACATGAATAAGATGAACTAGACAAGAACACAGAGAACTAGACAATTAGACGAAGAACTAGACAAAAACACAATGAACACAAGGATGAACTAGATGAACACAGAGATGAACTAGAAGATAAACACAATGAACTAGAAACACAAATAGTTTAATATTATTGAATACAAATAGAGGTACAAGACATTACCAAGCCTCCTTATGACTAGATCCAGAGCCCAAGCTCCCGCTTGCCTCCTCTAATTCCTATTCTTATGTTCTAGCTATGCCCTAGATGGTGGATGCTCTAGGTTATCCTTTCAAGGGACTACCCTGAATAGTATGATTAATGATATTGTTGATGTTTGATGATGATGCCTTAGGGGGTCTATCCTTGCTTATATAGCCTAGTTGGATGAGCCGTGGCCCTCGGATCAAACCGACTTAAAACAATGGTCAAGATACGTCATGGAGGTCGGTTGGAGATCAAACTCTAAAGGAGACTGGTAGGTAGGTCCCACCTTGGCTGACCAGCCCCACATGGCAGGCCGACCAGCTTGGCCCAGTGCCACGTCTGGTCCCACTTCGTTTTGATGTCCTCTGGTGTCCTCTAGAACCTTCTCATCAATTTTTGGGAGAATCTGACTTGATTTGGTTTAGTTCCTTGACTTCTACTCTTCCTCAGCTTCTGGATAAGTCCCTAGAAAATATTATTTCACAGAGCTGTGGAATCTTGTCGGTTTAGTCCCTGGTCTTGTGATGATGATGATTTCTAGAGTCTTCTAGAGTCTTCCAATTCGTAACAGTCGAGGACTTTTCTTCCGGTGCTCCAAATATGGCAAATGATATGTCCATCTTGATCGTCTTGACGAACTCTTCGTAATGGTGTGCTCAGATTCTTTATTTAAGATACTTTCATGATGAAATATTTGAATATCCTACAAAACAAGTGAGAGCAACACAACTCATGGAACTAATTAGAATAAATCCTTACTACCTTACTTTATCCTTTTAATTAGGTGCTTTCCTGGCTCTGTTGACGGTAAAAAATTAGAGTTAATTAGTGTTAACATAATGCAACAATATTTTTATTTTCTTTTGCTAATGCAAAGATGCTTGTGGTAAAGTAAATATGTTAATGCAAAGAAGTAAATATGCAAAGAACTATGCAAGTAATTAAATATGCAGATAACTACTATATTTACCTTTTGGCGAAGGTTCAGAGTTTTTGGTCCGTCGAACCAGACCTTCCCAAGCACTTGAGGAGGTGTCTATAGGGGCAAAATCCTCCCTTACCTTATCTTCTTCAATTTTAGGTTCTTGTGAATCTAGCAAATCAGGGGATAATGATCCCTCTTCTTGTGCTAGAGTGCTTGATGGTTGTACTTCTTTCTTCTTCCACACTTTTCTTGTTTTTGGCTCTTCTTCTTCATGGATCTCTAAGGCAGCTATCTCCTCCATTATCTTGTCCTCTTGATTAGACACTTCTTCTGACCTTCTTTCTTTGACGTTGAGAGCGACGCCTTCCATTCCTGTTCTTCTTAGATTTCTCATAAATAATATAATCATTAAAGTAACAACACACCTTTTTCTCAGGAAAATGGAAGTGAATCTCTCCTTGCTTCTGTTGATGCAAAATTATATCTGCAAACACACCGGGCTAATACCCGAAATCGATATCCGGAGCGTGCCAGTCGATTTGACCTGTTAATCGACAAGGACGATAGATTTGAATAAAACCTGAACGAGACGACAGCGATACGCCCGGACGTCAAAGCTCAGATGATACTCGATAACTGTTGAACAGATCAGACGAGACGACAGCGATACACCCGGACGTCAAAGCCTGAATCTTGCTCGGTAAAAGCGGAACCTGCAAGGCCGCCGGAGATCAAGTTGATGCAGCCCGTCGACTCTTGAAAGAACTCGTTGAAAAGGAAAAAGTACTGATGACGAAGTCGCCGAAAAGTAGATTGCTTGAAAAGTAGATAAAAATAGTAGGTTTGTTGTATTGATGATTATTCTTTTCATTGTCTTTCGGTACATATTTATACCCTGGTACTATGAGTCCTAAACAGACACGACAAAGTATTACCTAAACAAGTCTTATCTCTAAGGAATAAAAAATAACGACTCGTACCAAGGTCGGACTCAAAAATAAGCTAATAAAATAATGGCATAAATATCACCAGTTCCCTTATCCATTGCTTTACGATGAAAACTCTACCGGCATGCTCTTCATCCCTGTAGATTCCATCGGCAACCCATCAATAATGGCTCAGACCCGCTTTCCATGTCCTTCAGCTCCGCTTTCCATCGGCAACCATGCCTCAATCTCTATCGGCAACAGCCCTCTGGCTTCATCGGCAATGTACGAGATCAACATGTCCTTTATCGGCACTCATTCATCGGTCAACTCAGAATCAACGCTGGAGAAGAACCACTCCCTTGCCAATCAGCACAGTTTTCGGTCCATATTGACACGTGTCAAAAAACGGTGTCAACACATGCCCCCCAATTTCGGAATATAGAATACTTTATGCGCCGAAATTTCCTCCAGGTCGTAATTGCCCAAACCGTTTGAACTTCTCCTCGAGAGTTGCACGCGTGGTAGTGGAGATCCTGTACCAACAGGCCCATATAGTGCTTCCTCCGCCGCGGCCCATTTTTCATCTGTGATTCAAACCCTAGCTTTTCTCTCTCCGGCGGCGACATCAACAGGTGATTCTTTGACGAACTCGATCATCGGCGCTCTCGACGGTGACCCCTAGCCTCCAGTTAGCATTCTTTGCCTTTTCCATCTCCATCGCGGCCATGGCTATTCATTTCGACGTCCCCAAGGTTAGTCTTTTCCCTTTGCCTACCCTCTGACATTTCATTTCTCCTTCTCTGCGCAGTTCATGACTCTTCCTTGTTCCCAATCTTTTAATCTCAGGAGCTTTACAATAATCTTCTTATCCCAACGCATCAGAATCACTTCATCTGCCTAGGCCCAATGGGAAATCCAGACCCAACCGACATTATAAACGCAGAAACCAATCGAATCCCCTTCAGAACTCAGAATTTTGACTTGGGACTCTGGACCGATACCTTCCGTTCTTGGCCAAAAACCACCAAGGGATGGAAAGATTGGTATCTGAGGGTGGCTAGGCCAATGGAGCTGTATTGGGCGGAACGCAAATTAGAACAGTGCATCAGAATATCCATTGCCGATATGGAGAGGAACGAGTCTTTATTAATTGCCGCCTCCTATTTCTGGTCGGATACCCTGAATGCCTTTATCTTTAGACATGGGCCAGCTTCTCCTACTCTTGCCGATGTGTACATGCTTACTGGCTTGGACATTTCTTCTGCGATGACAACTCACTGTTCCAACGGAAATCCGAGCATCGGCTGACCACCAGAAACATTGGCGGCTGGACTGGCTATATCAATGAGTATAAGAAATCTGGTTCAGTCAATCACAGGGAACACTCAGCCTTTTTGAATATGTGGCTTGAGAAGTTTATTTTCTGTGGCAGAACAGTCGGACCGACCAACATGCACCTCTCTGCAGCAGAACTGTTGGCTAGCGGCGTCAAGCTCCCCCTGGGCCGATACCTTCTTGGCTCAGCCTACCATCTCCTCCACCAAGTGTCACAAAGGCTGCTGCAAGGTAAATCCATCGGCAACCTGGGGGGTCCCTGGTGGTTCATTAACATGTGGTTAAACGCCCACATGCATAAATATTTCCATGTCGACCTGTTCGCTCAGCAGTTCCCTCGAAGTCTTCCTGAAGACTATCAACTTGGGGAAGAAGAATCAGCAACGCGCCCCCCCATCAATTTTGGAGAAGCAGTGGCAGTGCTACCAGGTGCAGAGGCGAACAAAGTCCAGATCGGCAATCTTTTCCACAGCCTCTACATCGGCATCCCCTCTGAGCTTCGGGTATGGGTCCCGTATGTTGATGAAGCAACAAGATTCCCTCTTTCCTTTAATCTTACCGATGAGGCCCTGAACCAGGACGCTGACATCCTAAGGGCAATAATTACCCCTCGTGCTATCCCGGTAAACATTTTTGGAAGCGGGAAGAATATCAATCCCACCTACGAGTTCTACTATCCATCGGCAGTAGCAAGACAACTAGCTTTTGGACAATTGCCCATCAACTTATGTTTTGCCGATGTGATTAAACCAAGAGAGACCATCGCGAGCCGTGTGGATTGGCACAGAATTGTTACTCTCCTTCCTAATGTCGACATCTCAAATGCCGATCTTACTGACTGGGTACCGGCTTCTTTTGTCACCGAATCCTTCAAATTATGGTGGCAAGAATGGAAGGAACAACTATTTTTCGTCTCTCCTCATTTTTACTGGAACTCTATTGATCCTGACCACGTCATCCCTGCCGATGCAGTAAGTCTAACCCTCTGCACTCCTTTCAACTCCTCCTTAATCCATCGGCAACTAACCCTTTCTTTGACAGGTTGATGACCCGGTCCCAACATTGAGTAAGAGTGGCAAGGTCATACGGCTGCAGCCGATTTCTCCAGTATCCATCATCGGTCACAAGGCTCCCTCGTTAGATGCTCCAGTGGGCCGCGGTCGTACCAAGAAGGGTACTAAATCGGTCATATTTTCGGCACAGTCATCTCAGGTAACCACCTCCCTTTCTTTTGCCGATGTCGATTGCTGTGACTTACCGATTCCATATTTCAGGGCGCGAGTTCTACACTTCTAGAGTCTTCATCGGCAACTCGTCCCCCATCACCCGTCAACGCACCTTCAGATGTTATCCTTGTCGACTCTCCAGAGGTATGTTTCTCCAATTTTAACCCGATTTCAACTATTATAATTAGCACTAATTACTCCATTTACTTGTAGCAACAAGTGGACATATCTGTAGCTGTTTCAGCCGATCCAAAACCACAGTCCTCTGGTGCCGATGCCCCCCAGTCATCTGGGTTTGAGGAACCACAGCCTAAGCGCAAAGCTTCATCTTACGTAGTCCTTCAATCGAAACGATCCAAAATTGCATCGGCACTTTCCACAGTTCCAGCACCATCTCTTCAGTCAACACTGCCGGATGTGCCAGCACCAGGACCACCAACAGCACCTCAAGAAACACTTGCCGATATAGCCACAGACTTGCCACCACTTAGCCCTGCCAGAACCGATCCATCGGCAAGCATTGCCGAGGACATATTGCAAGCTGCCTCCTCCAGCCAAATGCAAGAAATCGCCTTGAAGCAAGTAAGTTAACCATTATTCTGCAATATTCCTTCTCCTGTAACTGACTAATCCCCTCGCAGGAACAAGACTCTCCAAACAGCCTATTCTCTTTTACTGTCAACATTCCTGACGATGAAGAAGAAGAAAGTTCTGCGCTTGCCTTAGGAACTGTATCAGCTGAGGTCAGAACCAAATTAGAAACATTATTATCTTTGTTGCATCAAGATACACCTCAGCTGGTCCAAGATTCAGACTCCACAAGAGCAATCTTCAAAGCGATTCGTGGCCAAGTCCCCGACAATATTGAAGAAATCCTTTTTCATGCCGCCCACCTTGAGAGCCGACAACTCCAATACCAAAAAGCCGCTCGACGAATTGCCGATAGAGCCGCTCAATCAAAACTTAAAGAAGAAATATTACAATTCAAGCAGGCCGCCGAAGAAAAGCACAGAAGCATGAGCAACTTAGAGGCTTCGGGCGCCGATCTTGAAAAGAAAATTACTGATCTATCGGCAAAGAGAACAGCTTTACTGGCCGAGCTGAAAGAGGTGGAAGCAGCCCTGAACCAAGTCGTACAGGAGAAAGACAACCTGTCCAACACTTTAAAAATTCTTCAAAAGGACAGAGACAATCAAGCCTGTATGGCGCTGACGCTGAGGAGAAAGCTTAAACCGATAGAGGACACTGCCGATGCGGACGTCAGGGAAGTGGAAGAAGCCGACCAGATTCGCCTGCGTGCGATAACCGCTATTCAATCCTTCCTTAGTTTGTAGACTTCACTCATCGGTTTTGTCAAGTTATCGGCAATCTGAACTTTGTCAATTGACTGTGAATGTAATATAATGCCGATATCTTTATTTCTGTATTTATGCATCCGTCCAAATACTGGGGTAGTATTTCTTTAAATATTTCCCATTTAATGCTCTGGGAAATATAACTCCTTCGAGGGTTTCTAAGATGTATGCGTTACCAGGAGCCAACTGATTTATCCGATAAGGACCTTCCCAATTAGGGGACCACTTGCCGAATTTTGAACTCTTAGTCCCAATCGGCAAAACCAATTTCCAGACTAAATCTCCATTTGCAAATTCTTTTACTTTCACCTTTCTATCATACCACCTAGCAACCCTCTCTTTATTTTCTTCGACGCTAATTAAGGCCTTTAGCCGATGACCTGCTAAATCTTCTAATTCATCTCTCATAAGCATGTCATACTCATCGGCTGTCAAGTGATCCTGAGAAAATACACGCCTAGAACCAGTCTTAATTTCCCAAGGTAAGACTGCATCATGCCCATATACCAATTGATATGGTGAGACCTTAATTGCACCATGACACGCCATCCGATATGACCATAAAGCTTCATTTAAAAGAGCATGCCACCTCCTAGGATTTTCCTCAACTTTCCGTTTAATAAGCTTGATTATTCCTTTATTAGATGCTTCAGCCTGACCGTTAGCTTGCGCATAATAAGGAGAGGAATTTAGAACTTTAATTCCCATACCGATGGCAAAATTATCAAATTCTCCTGATGTGAACATAGTTCCTTGATCGGTAGTAATAGTCTGAGGAATACCAAATCGGTAAACAATATGTTCTTTCACAAAATCAATCATATTTGCCGATGACACTTTCTTTAAAGGAATTGCTTCAACCCACTTTGTGAAATAATCGGTAGCAACGAGTATGAATTTATGTCCTTTACTCGACGGTGGGTAGATCTGACCGATGAGATCAATAGCCAATCCTCTAAATGGCCAAGGTTTGATTATAGGATTCATTGCCGATGCAGGTGCTCTTTGAATATTACCGAATTTCTGACATGACTGACACCCTTTGAAATATTTAAAGCAATCTTCGAGAATTGTCGGCCAATAGTACCCATTCCTCCTAATCATCCATTTCATTTTAAATGCCGATTGATGTGCCCCACACACTCCTTCATGAATCTCACCCATTAAACTCTTCGATTCCTCTTTACTAAGGCATTTGAGTAAAACCCCATCCAAAGTGCGATAATATAATTCAGTATCAAGGAGCACATACTTGGTAGCTTGAAACCTTATACGTCTCTCCACTTTCCTAGACGGATTTTTTAAGTAATCGGCAATATCCCTTCTCCAGTCATCGGCATCAATTACCGATGTCAACACTTCTCGGATCAGTTGATATCCCGAAGCATGCTGTGCTAGCCGATTAGCTTCTTCATTGTGCAGTCTGGAAATGTGTTCAAGTCAAAAATCTTTAAACTCCTTTAATATTTGCAAGCACCTCCCATGATAAGTAATCAAGACTTCACTTCGGCATTCATATGTTCCAATCAACTGATTAATGACTAGCATGGAATCCCCAAAGACTTCAACTGTATCGGCACGAATTTCTCTGAGCAATTCTAACCCTTTCAGTAAAGCTTGATATTCAGCCTGATTATTTGTTGAAGTGCTAGCAATCGGCAATGAAAATTCATATTTCTTTCCTCGAGGCGAGATTAATACAATACCGATTCCTGCTCCTCCACCGCAAGTAGATCCATCAAAGAAAAGTGTCCATGGAGCAATCTCAGCATAATTTATCACACCGCAATGTTGAGTAACAAAATCGGCCATTACCTGTCCTTTAACCGCTTTAGCCGATTCATGACGCAAATCAAATTCTGATAATGCTAGGATCCACTTGCCGATCCTTCCTGGTCTCAGCGTCTATCAATCTCCTGCTCAAATAATATATCACACGTTCTTCCCCTTCAAACTCTTGAATTAATGCTGATCCGATAACATTATCATCGGCAGACAAATACAACTTGAAAGGTTTCCCGTGTTGAGGCGGAACCAATACTGGAGGATTTACCAAATACTTTTTAATTTCTTCTAAAGCTAATTGCTGCTCTGTTCCCCATACAAATTCCTGATCGGCTTTTAATTTTAATAAAGGACTGAAGGCTTTGATCTTTCCTGACAGATTAGATATAAATCTTCGAATAAAATTAATCTTGCCGATCAAGGATTGCAACTCAGTCTTATCGGCAGGAGCAACAACCTTATTAATTGCATCAATAGATTTCCTGCTGATTTTAACACCTCTTTGATGTACCATGAAGCCTAAGAATTGACCTGCCGATACACCAAATGCGCATTTAGTAGGGTTCATCTTTAAACCATGCTTCCTGGTGCACTCCAAGATTTTTCGCAGATCAGCTAGATGACTCTCAAAACCTTCAGATTTGACCACCACATCATCTATGTAGATTTCAACCGATGTGCTGATGTATTTATGGAAGATAAAATTCATAGCCCTCTGATAGGTAGCACCGGCATTTTTCAAGCCGAAGGTCATGACAATCCATTCAAATAAACCCACATGACCTGGACACCTAAAAGCAGTCTTGGAAATATCCTCTTCAGCCATGAAAATTTGGTTATAACCGGCATTACCGTCCATGAAGCTGATGATCCGATGTCCAGCTGTAGCATCAATCAATAAATCGGCAACAGGCATTGGATAGCCATCCATCGGTGTGGCTTTATTAAGATTCCTGAAATCAATACACACACGAAGTTTTCCATTTTTCTTATAAACAGGAACCACGTTAGAAATCCATTCGGCATATCGACATTGCCGAATAAAGCCAGCTTCAATTAACCTTGTGATTTCGGCTTTAATATCAGGTAACACTTTAGGATTACATCGGCGTGCAGGCTGTTGATGAGGCCGAAATCCTGACTTAATAGGCAACCGATGTTCAACTATTGACCGATCTAATCCAGGTATTTCTGTGTAATCCCAAGCGAAACAGTCCTTATATTCCCTCAAAATATCAATCATTTGCTGTTTACATTGAGAATCTAACTTAGCACTAATAAAAGTTGGTCTCGGCCTGTCACCGTTACCAATATCTATTTCCACTAAACTATCAGCCGATGTGAACCCAAGACCAAGCTTTCCACCATCGGCAAACTGATCCATTAAAATTCATCTTTAGAACCGACTGCTTGGATCGGTGTGAGCTCATAATCGGCAACCCTGAGAAATTCCGTATCCCATGCTTCTCCCGATATGCACTTTGTTCGCTCATAGGTCTCAGAATCAGCCGATGCGATTATATAAGAAGAATCACCAGGGATAATTTCAATCTTGTCTCCAATCCACTGTACGAGGTACTGATGCATCGTAGAAGGAACACAACAGTTGGCGTGAATCCAATCCCTTCCTAGGAGCAAATTATAGTTACCTTTGCCGTTAACGATAAAGAAGGTGGTAGGCAAAGTCTTGCTGCCGATAGTCAACTCAACACATAACGCCCCTTTAGCCGGAGACACATTGCCTTCAAAATCTTTAAGCATCATATCCGTCTTGGTTAAATCTTGGTCTCCTTTTCCAAGTCTTCGGAACATAACGTACGGAATGATATTAATTGCCGCTCCTCCATCTATGAGTATTTTTGACACTGGCTGTCCATCAATCTTGCCTTTAACAAACAGAGCTTTGAGGTGTTGCCTCTCATCATCGGCGGGCTTTTTAAACACAGCCATCATTGGATCCAGAGTTAGTTGGGCTGCTTCATCGGCAAAAACTGCTTGCTCCTTGTCACCTGGCGCCAAGAACTCCATCGGCAACATGAAGACCGTGTTAACATCTGCCGATGGACTTTCACCCTTACGTTTTGGTTGCCATACTTGAGTTGTTGCCTTTGGGATGCTTTCTCTTGGGCACTGTAAGTCTTCTTGACGCATACGCTGTTCCCTTCTTTTTTGAGTTTTCGTCAATCCTTCAGGGCACCATTGGGGCAGCTTTGTTTTCCAAACAGGATGATAATGCTTTGTGTTCTGCTCATGGAGGCCTATGTTTGGATCCCGGCAGAATATCCCTTCATCAGGAACCCTTTCGTTAGCCATCTCTTCAAGCCTTGCATGACTCTTTGGAAAATAACCAATATACCTGCCCAGCCTGTCATGCACGCTAACTCTGCCCCCCAGCCGATCAAATGCTGACACCTTTTCTTTGATCGGCGTATTGACGCATACCCCTCGATTACTAGAGTGATGTTGTCTCTCTACCCGATCATTTAGATAGTAACCATTACATTCAGGGCAGGTATCGGCAGTGGGCAATTTAATGCCTTCTTCCCAGCAATGAATGAAAAACGGACAATTCCAGTGATCTTTATGTCGACGTAACTCCTCCTGTTGCTGTCGGTACCGATCCTCACACTGTTGCCGATACCTGACACCATATGGAGCAGGCCTCAGAGGTCTTCTGGAGCTACTACCTTCATTAACAATTCTTTTCTCTTTAGCGCCATCGGCAGGTTTCTTTCCCTTTACGTCCTCAACAGTTATTTGGTTCTTAGGGTCTACCGATGCATTTCTTCTAGCAGTCTCCGATGTTAACACTTTGGTTTTGCCTTTAGCCTCCACCATATTTGCAGGGAACGGATGTTGATCAATTTTCATCGGCTTCTGAGCTTTTGAATTATCAAACTTGATTTTCCCGGATTCGATAGCCGACTGCAACTGTTGCCTAAACACCTTGCAATCATTGGTACTGTGCGAGGTAGCATTATGCCATTTGCAGTACCTAATCTTTTTCAACTCTTCTGCCGATGGAATCACATGATGAGGAGACAGCTTAATTTGACCCTCTTGGAGCAAAAGATCAAATATCCTATCGGCCTTGGTGATATCAAATAGAAACTTTTCTGGCTCTTTCTGACCGGAAGGACATGATATCGGCTTCTTATTCTTTACCCACTCAGCCAAACCGATAATTGGTTCATCATCAGAGTCTGAATCTTCTGCTGCTTCTACAAAGGACACCTTTTTATTCCAATTCTTCCTGGGTTCAAAAACCCTAGTGTCCTGATCAGAAATCCTTTGCACAATATGACTCAAACTTTCAAACTCTTGTGACCCATATTTTTCTCTGATATGTGGCAGTAACCCTTG
Source organism: Bothriochloa decipiens (assembly GCA_023333625.1). Lineage (NCBI taxonomy): Eukaryota > Viridiplantae > Streptophyta > Magnoliopsida > Poales > Poaceae > Bothriochloa > Bothriochloa decipiens. Next base: position 62,413,300 of record CM041634.1, read on the forward strand.
AAGAGCTAAATCGGCTAACTGCCGATCATCAAGCACTAAGTTGTAGCATTTATTCTTCACATCTCTTAGCCTGTGTACAAAACTTTCTACTGACTCATCACTGCGTTGCCTCAATTTTGTCAAATCGGTCAGCTTCTTTTCATGTACCCCAGCAAAGAAGAATTTGTGAAATTGCTTTTCTAGATCGGCCCA
>CM041634.1:62420047-62462103 GCA_023333625.1 Bothriochloa decipiens
GAACCACTCCCTTGCCGATCAGCACAGTTTTCGGTCCATATTGACACTGTCAAAAAACGGTGTCAACAGCTTCATATAGATGATTGCGTTGGTGGTGTAGAGGAACGGTCTCCCTAGGATTAGGTGAACGTTATCTTCTTCTCCCATGTCTAGAACCATGAAGTAGGCAACAAGCTCTTGATCCTTGATCTTGATGGCTACATCCTTGGCTATTCCTTCCGGAAATTAGAATGATTGATCCGCGAGCTGCAGCTGCAAATATGTTGGGTGCAAAGGTGTATCTTGATATAAATATTTATACGTTACTGTGGACATTATGTTGACACTTGAGCCAATGTCACAAAATGTCTTGTAGAAGGTACTCTCCTTGATCATACAATCTATGGTAGGTACTCCAGGATCTTCAAAACATATCGAGGGAAGAGTAGTCTCATCGGGTGGTTCAACAGTGTTGACCATCCAAACTGGTTCTTGAACAGGTGGCTTTACTTTCCCTTTCTTGTTGTTGTTCTTCGGAGTAGATAATATACCTTCATAGGTGTTGACATTCTTTTTGACTTGAGCTTTCTTCTCTGGAATCTTGTTCTTCTTCATTGGGGTTTGCTCTTCTTTGTTGGGGCATTATTCTTCTTTTCTTTCGTGGACTTGTCAAATAATCATATGGGTGTTGAGGGTGAACTCGGTAGGTGTACGTACGGTTCTTGAAATTGAATCTTTCCTTATTCTCCCCTATGGTGAAACAGATCTTGGCGCTATCGACGTAGATGATGGATTTGGCTGAGCTAAGGAACGATCTTCCCAAAATAATTGGTGCTCTTTCATCTCCTCCTGTTTCTATCACCATAAAGTCTAGCACTAGAGATGAGTGTCCAACTCCTACGAGCACATCTTCAAGGATTCCATTGGGGGTAGCATAGTGACTGATCTGCAAGCTGCAAACATATGGTTGTGTACAACAAAGGGTTACCATGAATTTTCTCATATATTACCTTAGGCATAATGTTGACACTTGCTCCTAGATCACAAACAGCTTCTTCAAACTCATGATTGTTGATGGTAGTTATATCATGTTTTTACCCCATCATAACCGTCAACAAGACATTCTTTCTAGAAGAAAACCACCAAACACATAGTGACTTAGGTACAAATAACTTGGTTCCACATGTACTTATCATTATTTGGTTGTAGCACTCAGAATAGGTACTTTTCAGTGTCCCAAAGCTCCATATGAAAAATGGGTAGCCAAGAAGGTATAGCCAAATGACAAATCAACTTCACATTCATCAATATCATTGCTTTCGGAGACAATGTGCAAAAGATGGGAACAATGATGGGATCAGCCGACCCCACCTTGGTGGGCCAGCACCACCATTGTGCTTAGAATTCCACCTAGAAGCCACCTGTAGAAGATGAACCTTCGGTTCCACCAAAGGGGGGGTTGGCTGATCCCCTTGTGGGACCTTCCTAGGCACTACCATACCACCAGGATCCTCCCAACAGAGTCCCAAGCAAGTGCCACCCTTGGATCACAAGTGTGTTTCCTTTCAACGGTACAAGATGAAGTCACATGGATCCACGGGCCCACAATGAAGGAACCAACGTGACAAGAAGATAACCAACACCTGGAATGGACTCTGACATGTGGGGACACTCATCCATGGCCCCACATGCCATAGAGGGGTTCGACCGACGCCCACTTGGTGGGCCCCGAAGCTCAGCTTCGCTCTACCGACCTCAGCATCCTTCTAGAAGCACTTGCCTGGGCCCACCTGTCATTACGGGGTCGGCCGACCCCCACCTGCTGGCCAACCAGGTCGGTTGGGCCCCCACTTCCTTCCTGCATGCCTCCATGCAGGTGCTTCATTGTGGACGTCCATCGAAGGCGGTTGCAAGGTAGTTTGATCCAACGGTGCACGATGGAGGTCACGCGGATCCCTGACATGGCATTGGAGTAGACCCTACTCCACCTCCCACTATAAATACCCCCCATAGGCCTTCACTTTGGAGCATGAAACATAGCAGGTAGCTACTCTCTAGTATTTTAGCTATGTTAGTAGAGGGAGAGTGAGGAGTCTCCAAGGAGGAGTCCCAGCATGTCGAGAGTCTTCTCCAAGGTGCGCCTCGGCGGATGCGAGCTTCTTGTAAGTCTTACATTCGAGTCTTTCTAGTAATTTATCTAGTTTGGTACTTTAAGTATACGATCTTTTATTGGCATGCTGCTTTACTTGTTGAAGTGCTCGAAGCTTTCTCTAGGTTTAGAGTAGTAAGATTAGTGTATACATGGTGTCTAGACGACGTCTTACCAGTGTGAGCTGCTTGTCGCACTGTAGGACACCTAGCGCGAGTGTGACAGACCTCGCTAGGCGAAGAGTTTCCTATATGTGTGTTAGGCAAGTTAACATTGTACTGTGTAAGGGGAGGTTCTTGCCCAAGTTTAATGCCAATTGCTGCAATTTCTATTACATCTTGTCCTCTTGCATTGTGGTCCCACCTACCTATCTTGTCTCTCTCTTCTATGGGGAAGCCCTTCCCTCCTCTCCCTCACAGCACCGAGCGAGGGTCAAGGAGCAGGAGTGACCCCCACAAACGACAACATGGAGCATCTCCTTATCCAAAATAAGGAGGCAACTTGGAGCAGCAAGCTCTCAAGCCCTATTTCAGCACGAGGACACATCAAGCGGAGGAGAGAGTACAATCACACGTCCAACGCGGGCTGTACACCTCGACGAATAAAATGGGCCAAGGAGGGCCCAAGGAGGGGCACCAGATGAGCGCCCCGCGCCCCGTCCTAGGCCGTGCGCACGTGGGGAGGAGGGCCGTGCACAAGTTACCTTATCGAGTTTTAGCAGATTTGGAAAGAGTTAGTTAAGAAATTGAGTTTGAGTTTGTTAGGGAATGGGAATCCAAATCCTATAAGGATCTCTTACAGAGTTGCTTAGGAGTAAATCTCGTGCGGGACTATAAATAAGACCATGTAATCGTTGCAATTAAGAAAAAAATCGCTAAAAGGCTTTTATCCCCTATCCTATCTCTCTGCGCGTCGCCTTCTTCCTCTCTCTAACGCTGCCATCGCCTGTGGCCCTCTCCATAGGCGCTGCGGCCCTCGGCCACGCAGCAAGGCACCCCCGCCGCCACGTTTGTTATAATGTATTTTCCATCCAAGAACTATGGCGCGTAAACCCATATCTGTCCGGTATGGACGTATCTAATCTAATCTAATCTAATATATGTATATAGTTCATATATATCCACCAAATCATAATTAAATAGCTACAGCTCAGCTCTCGCGCTTCCTAAATTGCTCATGGCCAAAGGATCCCAATTGCAGTTGCAGTCGCATATAAACGAAACAAGTATGGAAGGGAAGGGAGTAAATGTATTAAGGAACCAAAATACACTTGGCAGAGGAGGCTGGGGAAATGCAACCAGCAACACAGACGACAGCAGTAGCATGCACACCGGATGACAGATTAACGGTGGTGTCCCTTGGCTGCTGCTGATGCGGCCATGAGCGAGTAGGCGAGCTGTCCCGTCTGGCGTTGCACCTCCTCCCTGACCATCTGGCGCACCACCGCTAACAGCTGCGCGTTTCGTCCTTCTCCTTCCTGCGGTAGCGCCAACGGCGATGATGCTTGGCCGTGGCCCTGCTGTCTGTTGCGGCTTTCCTCGTCAGCTGCGGCTCCTGGTTCTGCTACTGGCAGCGGCAGGCCAAGGCTAAGGGACAGAGACGGCTTGGCCTCGGCGGTAGCGGCCCCTGCAGACAGAACGCTGCTGTTGGCGCCCCCTAAACCACCAACAACCACAGCCACTTGCTGCTGTGGACAATGATGATGTTCAGGTTCAGCAGCAGCAGGAACGATGTCGTTGCTGGCCTGCACCTGCTGAGGACCGATCGCGATGCACGGGCCAGCTGCAGCAGCTCGGGAGGCGGCCGCCGCCGCCGCCGCTCGACGCCTGCGCCTCCGGAGGTTGGAGTTCCAGTGGTTCTTGATGGAGTTGTCGGTTCGGCCGGGGAGGAGGCGCGCAATGGTGGCCCACTTGTTGCGTAGCGGGCGTGGGCGGCGAGGATGAGCGCGTCCTCGTGCGGCGTGAAAGGGCGGTGGTGCACGTCGGAGCTAAGCTGGTTGCACCAGCGGAGGCGGCAGGACTTGCCGGAGCGCCCGGAGATGGCAGCGCTGATGAGGCTCCAACGGTGGGCCCCGTGCTGCTCCACCAGCCTGGTCAGGAGGGCGTCCTCCTCGGAGCTCCATGACCCCTTCTTCACCTCTGCAGCAACACTAGTGCTAGCAGGAGCAGGGTTCTTCATCTTCATCGTCGTCCCGGCCGCCCGCGACCTGCCGATCGGTCAATCGAGGAAGGAACTACTACACCTGCACCGTACCTGTGGCACTGCACGGCCGTCTCCCGTGTCGTATGTATATGCAACGTTACGTGCGCTTTTCAATCGGAGAGCGATTAGTGTATAGTACATGTGTGCCACATGCCATGTCATGTAGGTCTGTTGCACACTTCCATGTCTGTATGCACTTTTCAATGAACCAGCCAACTGCATGTACATGTTGGCACCCTTTCACTTTGTTTGTTGCACGGAATGGATCCATCCCTAGCTAGCTTTCCGTGTATGAGCTTGCACTGTGATGAACTGATATACATGATCTACTAGCTAGACTAGTATCATGCACGTCAAGACGACGTGTACGTGCAGTGAGGGCATTTTGTACGTACCCGCTACAGCTGTGGGCTCGCATACGTGGACGGGTAACCACGCAAAACATGCTGTGCTAGCTGTGCCTGTGCTAGCTATCTGTCCGGGCCAGGCCATGCACACGCCGAGCCGCCAGCCTGTCTTAATTTCTTTCTAGCCGTCGTCGGGACGATGGAGGCAAATTCTGGAGACCTCCCTCTTTTCATGACACATGGTACGTAAATATATGACAATCTTAAATAAGCAAGCTGCTCTCAGTGATCTGGAGGAGGCTGGTCTTTTGGACAGCGGAAGGTTTTCGGCGCCCTAGTATGTTGGAGGCTAGAAGAACTCGCGTGTAATGTAGCGTGCGCTTCAATGGAAGCAAATTAAGGCTATCTAATTACAACCTCATGCGTCTAGTTGTTTGCACTAGTAGAGAAATAACTTTTGAATCAGAGCTTTAGTCCTGACCATTTTTGGGCCTGGGACTAAAAACATGATTAATCCCGGTTGGTCTCGCCAACCGGGACTAAGTCCCCTCCCAACGGCTCTTTTTTAGTCCCGGTTGGTTGCTCCAACCGGGACTAAAGATCCATCTCTAGTCCCTGATTAAAGGTGGATCTTTAGTCTGGGTTCTAGATACAAACCAGGACTAAAAGTCCCGGCATATATACCACCTTTCTTCCTCCCCTAGCATGAGCCATTTGCAGCTCTCTATTCTTGCTCGTCGCCGAAGCGTCTTCTTCATCCTTTTTGGCCATCTTCGATTTTCATCGATTCCCCCATCCTTTTTTTGGTTGTAAAGGTTAGAAATTTCGTCATCCATGTCATTTCTCATTTCGTTGTCTAGAAAAGGAGGATTTGTGATTTTTGTAGAATGAAAACAAATAGTGATATTTCTTGATTTGTATGCCATTTTAGCTCAAAATTGCTTGCTTGTTGCTTAGTTGGACGATGAAGAAAGCTATAGTAGTTGATGAAAATTAGCTTCAATGCATCTTTGATTGCTAGTGTCAAAAATGCATGGTGCCATAAATTAGGAATTACATATATAATTATATATTAATGGCTAATTTCAATTTCATGGTGGCTTTAATTTATATATTCACAAATTAGAAATTTATAATAGTTGGTGAAAATGTGTATAGTGAGTAGATGACGACCGCTTCCGGTTCCTCGGGCTCACGTCAACCTAGTTGACTGAGGCCGGACCTCCCGCTTGTTCCGTGCGGCAAGTGTAAGAAGAAGACTGTGCAAGAGTACCCAGTGATCGGGTTGTTTATTTTGTCATATTACTTATTTTATGGTTTGCAGCCATTTATTGTGATGATTCGGTTAACGGTCTTCACATTTATGTTGGTGTAATTTTAGTGGGATGGCACAGGATCATGTAAGGGAAGTTTGTTGTTGTTCCGGCTTGATATTGTGGTGTATTAGAACTATATTATCACATATGTAATAATTGTATCATGCCAAATTTCATTTGCTTGACGGCGCATTTCATTTGTGTAATACTCGGTTTTAAGAACAAAACCAGATACACACCATTTATGAGTCTTTGAAGACAAATCTCACAAATAGCTACTATTAAAGGGTAGTATCAGTAAACAATACTTAAAGTATATAACGACATAGTAAAAGAGAGGTATACCCTTATGTAGCTATCAACGGAAAGACACTCTGATCTTCAGATGTAGACTCTACTCCACTGGATCTAACTGACTGGTTGACAACAAGCCTAACACTCCTCCTGAGATGTAGGGAAAATAGCAAGAGTGAGTCCATGTCGAACTCCGCAATTATAGCAACAAGGTTGTATAGATCCCACAAACTCATGATCAATGTAACATAAATAATATAAAGCATAAAACGGTAAACAATGAGCATGTTAGCAATCAAAAGTCATCATCATAATGTAAGGATTCCAAGGCCACTCATGTCCTTGAGCAAGACTAGTATACCAGTTTAATAAACTCTGCGCAGAGGTGTACACTTTTACTGTGAGCCGTGATTTACCCTTTCACCTGAGGCCGTCGACCTCTTAGCCCACTATCAAGGAAGACCAGCAGGGTTCACTATGAAGTATTTCAAAGGTTCTTCTAACAAGTTAGGGCCGTTAGGTTTTATTAGTCAGTCTGTGTGATACAACCAGTCCCAGGGATCCACAGTCTGCTTATACTCATTCGCATCATAAGGGACCTCTACCAAGCTAGAAAAGGTCCTCATACTGAGCTAAAACCAGAGCCATGTAGTCCTCACAGTTGTACTGTAAATCCCGAAGGTTCTCTTACAGATAAATCATCAAGTTGCTAAAAAGTAGTTTTTATTATTTCTTACTTAAACATTAATTAAGTCACGAGATCATGACCATAAAAATAAAACCTGAGCTATACTTGTCTTAAATTTGCTTTATACCCAAAGCAACTGCTTGTAGAAATTCTTCAATCACCTCTTCTATAGCTTCCGGCCTCAAACACATATGTAGGGTTCTCTTCTACTCGCAGATCGTAGCGAGCAGCACACCAACATACAAGTAGCAACAAAAGCATCTAAGAACACTACACCACGTAAGAGAAAACAAGGTACTAAAGGAAAGCTAGTTGCTATGGTCACTAGATCACAAGAGACAGTAGTCTATGTCACGGTGTAAACCCAATGTGTTTGTATTGGGATGTAAAGAGAGGAAGATGGTTTATTTTGTAAGAATAACGTAGACATGATATAAATGCCTTGACCAAATTAAATAGTACGTGGACAAGGGGAGGTGAGACTGACCTTTTGTAAATCGATCAGTAGGAATTTGCAACTGATGTATGAAAAGACGATGACGTTGCTCCTGATGTACAGGTTCAGAGCAAGGATTTCTACAACAGAGATGACTTCGTATTGGCTGCGCATACAGGAATATAGATGCTTCGGAGCATACTGAAGATTACATGTGCACAAGCTCACCATGGACGAAGAACGAACCACGACGTCGGACGGCCGGTTGGACTTGTTGCATGGAGCATAAACTGGCGGCAATTGATGCAGCATATGATCTGCACGTGATGGAGACCAGCAGCATGGTTCATCACGAAGATGATGAGATACTATAGACATCGTATATAGTATAGATATCGCAAGAAGAGGCTCACCAACACAGGACAAAGGACGAACAGTAGCGACGGACAGTAACTTGGCCAGCATGTGCCTGACGTGAACGACGAGAATAGGAAGTCGACTTTCGCTGCGGAATCTTGTATCACTTTCGCTAAATGTTTTTTTTATTTTCGCCGTTTAATTATCACAAGCTGAACTCTGATGTTGTAATAAATAATTTTCGAGACTCTATGTATTGTATAAAATAGACTAAGTATTGTAAGCTTGTACTCATTATTGGATCCGGGATGTAAACGTGTATTGTTTCGAGTTCTCTTTCGGGTGTGCTCGATGGAATCGTTTGAATTAATCCACTTTGGAGGTACTTAGTGTCTAGAGAAAGACAAGTACTTCGAAAGCGTATTATTTTGGACGGTTCTGCCACAGTGGTATCAGCTCGGTCAATAATAATTCTACAAGCTTAAGAAACTTTTCAAAAGCTTAAAAATTTGACCAACAAAAGCTTTATGAAAAATAGGATACAACAATTTCACGTAAATAAGTATGAGCCCTAATAATATGGTTTATCTAGGATAGTGGCACTAGTTTTATCTAATCAATTTTCTACAGGTATACTAACTTACGTTATGTAAGAAATCGTTTAGCGTACGGAAAGTGAGTGTACGATGTGCCAAAATTTATGCGAGTGCCGCTATATTTCGGCTTGAGTGAACGAATAGGTCGATACATGCATCATGAAGAGATAGTTTTACTTAAATTAAATCCCCCTTCACGTATAATTTTTAGTAGGTATTTGATAAGATAATAAATAAAAATAATTTGTTAATTGTTAAAAGACGCTCTTATCTTATCAAGCCTTATCATATCTCTAAATCTCTTCATCCTAATCTGAAGGCTCCCTAATGGTTGGTTTCTATCTGTTTACAGATGAACCGGAGGTCTGGAAGTGGGAGTACCAGTGCTGGGGCAGGCCATGGCAATAATGAAGTTCACGGTGAAAATGACCATGGCAATAACAACAATAATGACCATGGAGATAGCCACGGTGATGGAGCCCCACTACTTGCTGTTTCTCCTCCACCACTACCTCCGATGACCCATGCTGAGGTGATGGCTGAGCTGCTAGCTACCCGTCGCGAGTCAGCCCGTGTCATGGAGTTGTTGGCACAGGTCGTTGGTGGCTTTGCTCGTGGAGGCCATGGTGGTGATGGTGGCAACGAGGGTGGTGCTCGTGCTCATGAGAGGGCCTGTTCCTATCAGGACTTCTTGGGGACACACCCGCCCACTTTCACGCCGACTGCTGAGCCTCTCGACGCGAAGCATTGGCTTAGTATCATGGAGCAGAAGTTTCAGCTGCTCAACGTGACTGATGAGCAGAAGGTGCGCTTTGCGGCGCAACAACTTCTTGGGTCTGCTAGTGCATGGTGGGACACTTTCAACGCCACGCAGCATGTGGACCACCATGTGACTTGGCAGGAGTTTTGCACAGCCTTTCGTCAGCATTATATTCCTGTTGGTTTGCTGAATAGGAAGTTGTCTGAGTTCCTAGATGTAATGATGGGGAATATGTCTGTGATGGAGTATGTGAACAAGTTCAACCATCTTGCACAGTATGCTGGCACACATGTGGATACTGATGAAAAGAAGAGGGACCGTTTCTATCAGGGTCTCTCTAGCAGCTTGCAGAAGGAATTGTATACTGGAGGCTATCAGACCTTTGCTGCATTGATGAATGCTGCTATTTCTATGGAGGGACTTGGGCGTGATGCTCAGGCAGAGTGGAAGCGCAAGAGGGTGATCTCTGGCTCTTCTATTAACCCTCATGCTCAGAAGGTACAGGTGGTGAGGAGGCTGCCCTATCACTCTTCAGGTGGGCAGTCATCTCGCCAGCCTCAGCAGACTTACCAGGCACCGCCTTCTCAGTATCGTGCACCTACTCAGCAGGTGCAGCAGCCTCAGGGACAACAGGTTCCACCCCGTCCACTGTTGGCAGTCCGCAAGTCATATTTTATATAGTTAATAAGAATATAAAAAGCACACAAAACTTAGTGAATAGGGATTTATGCTAATGATTTTCATGAGTTTTAGTGTTTTACTTGTTTTGCAGGACAAACATGAAACTATACCTAAAGTGGATCCAAAGTGGAGAAATGAATAAGATAAACAAGAGTCCATTTTAGACCAAAAGCTAAACAAGAAAATAAAGCCAAATACCAGATAATTCAAAGCCCAGTCAAAGTGGGAAAGAAGGCCAGAGTCCATGAATCAACCACACGGGCCAACAATGTTCAAACCCATCTTGGGTTGCACAACCATGCCTGGATAAAAAGGCCATTTTGGGCTCATCCGGACTCCATTTTGGGAGATCTACCAGGCGTTGGAAAGCTGACGAGAAGGCCCACGCACCTGCAAAAGATGAGGCTCAACCAAGCCACTAGTGGGCCGACCGGACCAGGTGCGCCGGCCGGCGCACTCATGAGGCCGATCGAGCCCAACTCTCTCTGGTGGTTCAATCAATGCGTAGGGAGGGCGGTGCGCTGGTCGGTTTGCACATTCACTGTATCTGGACAATGTGGGAGTTTGGTTTTGGGCATTTAGGAGGAGAATATTCCAAGCATGATGCCCCCTCTCCCACCTATAAATAGAGGGGTCCTCCCTCTCTCATTCCATCACCACTCAAAGGGAGAAAGAGCACCACTATCACTATAGTTCCACTCCAAAGGGCTATGCCCTAGTAGCTAGCTAGAGAGCAAGAAAGAGAGATGTGAGTGTGCGGAAGCAGGGGAAGTTCTGGGCTTGTCGGCATCTTCCCCAACTTGTACCTCTATGGATATCCTACTTGGCTCCTTAAGGGATCTTGGCTAAGTAAGTATTTGTGTTTCTTATAGTTTGATAAAGGTCTTTTATTTATCTTAGCTTGATCTTCTCTTGTTTATGGGTTCGTCATCCATGATGGATGCTCTAGTAGAGGGTCCCTGATAAAGACGGATCACCCTGATCGACACTAGAGTAGTAGTCGCTAGCGTAGACGTGGTGTCTAAGCTAGAGTCTACCATCGTTTGCCTCGTTCCCCATGGTTGAGGGGTAGGCGGCAGGTGGTGACAGCCCTATCCGTCTCTTGTAATCCCCCCGTTCGGGTTCGGCGTAGAGCTACAGGCCGGTATCACCTGGCAAATCAGGTGCACCTTGGTGCCCGAAGTAAGCACGTAGGAGTCTCGCAACACTATCCTCAAGACCCTAAAGACTATAGGATTCCATCTCTACCACCTTTCTATCTCTACCCTTGTGTTGTTCCTTGGGCGAACTAGCTAGGAGAAATACCACCGTTCCCTGTGGAAAATACGATACCCTGAATACTTTCGGGTGAAGGCTACAACGGTACTTCCGTATGCTTATGGATTCTCTGCATATGTTAAGAAATACCAACATCCACCATAGGGGATTAGGCCTGGTGGATGCTTCAAGTGTGGCAAGGAAGGCCACTTTGCTCGAGAGTGTCCTTAGAACCAGTTTACTCAGCCTTTACAGCAGCCAGCTAATTCCTGTTTGATCCAGAGGACCATTTTCAAAAAGAAGGTGCCAGTCAGTCATTCAGGACAAGTGAACTACACAGATGCTGTGGAGATTCCTCATGGAGAGCCTGCGATGGCCGGTATGTTTACCATCAACTCCCACTGTTAGCGGTCCTTAACGGTTATTTTACACCACCAATTAAAGATCAAAAAGGGGCGAATTATATATTTACATATGCATATATATTTATTATTAACCCAATTCCACTTGTACTTGGAGAAATACTATTTTGTAGGAATATATATAAAAAGTACAAGAAATCATTTTCAGAAATATGCTTTTCGGAAAGCGTAAAATCATGGAATTTGAGAGAAGCCCACCTCGGGGCCAAACTAGACCGAGTGCACCACATGGGCACGGTCCAGGCTCACTCCACAACCGACCTTGGGAGGCACCAACCGGGGGTGCACGCCCCTGGCCTGGCGCGCGACCGCCCCAGGGGGCCAGCCGGGCCCATCCTCTAGGAGGCGGTTCCTGCCTTTCATGTGGAGCATAGGTGGTTGTGCGCTTGGACGATACTACCCCTGAACCACCTATGGAAAACTATAAGAAGAGGAGGAGAGCACCCCACACATACACACCATTTGGAGCAATCTACCTCTCTCTCTACATTTGTTCTTTAGCATAGTAGTAGTTGTTGGAGCAAGGTTAGAAGCTAGCAAGGAGGGCTTGTCTCCTGGGAAGAAAAGCTACTCTTGGTAATATTTCTATGGAGAGTTCTTCCCTATTCAAGTTCTCTACTCTTATATACATTATCGCATATGAACTAGAGTATAGTCTTGAGCATGATATATTCAATGATTATGAACTAGACTATAGTCCATATGAGAATTGTTCATCATGTTCATACATGTTCTTCATCGTTCATATGCAAGAACGATGATGATGATGATTGGAATAGAGTAATGGTTCAATGTTCCTTTGGGTTTGCCTATGTCCTAGCTTGTTCATCCGTAGGGTGGGAGTCCTAGGGGGGATGTATGTAGTTCCTTAGTATGCGGGCGTGGTGTCTAGATACGAGGGGGCTTTCGGATGTGACAGCATGCCATGGTTGAGGGGTAGGCAGCAGGTGGTGATAGCCCTATTCGTCCTTTGTAATCCCCTATGTTTGTGTGTCATGTAGGAGTTCGTAAATGTCCCCATCAGCTGACAGATCAGCTGCCAGGATCTCCCTGTTACCTTAGACCTTGACTTGTTGCCTGACCTGTATATCATGTGATTTAACTGGTTCAACGCATATGTATAAGATGCGCCTACTCCATGTAGTTATTCTTTTATTCTTTCATTCATTTATTCTTTATTTCTATTTATCCTTATGGTAGATCCAAGTGTGTGTCCACTATCTATCAATATGATTATCGCTTACCCCTGCATAGCAATTGGCCTCACTTTGATGATATGAAGTCATTACATTTTTATGCTAGAGGTACATGTACCAGCCTTCCTTTGAGAAAATATAAATAACGATACCCTGATAATACTTTTGGGTGAAATGCTACAATGATAGATTCGTGCGCTTGCAGATCTATCATACGGCAATCTGTTGACACCGTTTTTTGACACGTGTCAATATGGACCAAAAACTATGCTGATCGGCAAGGGAGTGGTTCTTCTCCAGCGTTGCTTCTGGTTGCCGATGGATGAGTGCCGATAAAGGACATGTTGATCTCGTACATTGCCGATGAAGCCAGAGGGCTGTTGCCGATAGAGATTGAGGCATGGTGGCCGATGGAAAGCGGAGCTGAAGGACATGGAAAGCAGGTCTGAGTCATTATTGATGGGTTGCCAATGGAATCTACAGAGATGAGGAGCGTACCGGTAGAGGTTTCATCGTAAAGCAATGGATAAGGAAACTGGCGATATTTATGCCATTATTAGTTTATTTTTGAGTCCGACCTTGGTACGAGTCGTTATTTTTTATTCCTTAGAGATAAGACTTGTTTAGGTAATACTTTGTCGTGTCTGTTTAGGACTCATAGTACCAGGGTATAAATATGTACCGAGAGACAATGTAAAAAACAATCATCAATACAACAAACCTATTATTTTTATCTACTTTTCAAGCAATCTACTTTTCGGCGACTTCGTCACCAGTACTTTTTCCTTTTCAACGAGTTCTTTCAAGAGTCGACGGGCTGCATCAACTTGATCTCCGGCGGCCTTGCAGGTTCCGCTTTTACCGAGCAAGATTCAGGCTTTGACATCCGAGCGTATCGCTATCGTCTCGTCTGATCTGTTCAACAGTTATCGAGTATCATCTGAGCTTTGACGTCCGGGCGTATCGCTGTCATCTCGTTCAGGTTTTATTCAAATCTATCATCCTTGTCGATTAACAGGTCAAATCGACTGGCACGCTTCGGATATCGATTTTGGGTATTAGCCCGGTGTTTTTGCAGATATAATTTTACATCAACACAATCCTTATATCGTTACTAGAGAATCAATTCTAGTGACGGTATTAAGACCTACCAATAAGCATTTCTGGCGCCGTTGCTGGGGATAGGTTTCTTGCCTATCTTTGGTAATTGTGCTAAGAAATGTCAACAAGCATTTCTGGTGCCATTGCCAAGGAAGGCATTGGTACCGTTAACTCTAGCATGAGAAAAGAAAGCATATATATGACTTCATTAGAAACAGGCCATTGTCTATGCAGGCTAACTTTTATGTTTTCTCCTATTGTGGATGAAAACAGGATAGTGTATGACTGGTTTCTCTCTGCCGGAAAACTTCGTTAACAATCTAAAGGCACTCATTAGGAAGAACCGGTCTCGTGCTGCTTCTTCTTGTGCCACTCCGTCGATAGAAGAACCAGTCACCGCCGCACCTTCCACTTCTAGCGAGATGGCCCAGAAGTCACTCCGCAAGTTCTCCATCCCGGCTATTGCCAACTTGCCCACCAGGCCCGCTGTCAACATTGGGGACAAGAACTTTGAACTTCGGACTGGGCTCATCACTATGGTGCAAGCAAGCCCGTTTTGTCGGCTGCCCAATGAGGATGCCAACGCTCATCTATAGCACTTCCTGGAGCTGTGCGACATGATCGTGATCAAGGACGTCACACCTGACGCCATCAGGCTCCGTCTGTTCCCCTTCTCCCTAGTGGGGAAGGTGAAACAGTGGTTCTACAAGGACAAGAAAGCTGTCGATATGTGGAGCAAATGCTCCACCGTGTTCCTCCCAAAATTATTCCCCATGGGCAAAACCAATGCCCTGCGGGGAAGAATCTCCAACTTCCAGCAGACTTCAATGGAACCCATACCGGAAGCATGGGAAAGGCTACAAGAGTACATTCAAGCTTGCCCCCACCACGGCATGGAGAACTGGCTGGTGCTCCAGAACTTCTACAATGGGTTAACACCCATGTCGAAGAGGCAGCTCGGTGCTGCTGCTGGTGGCGCCTTCCTATCGCTCACTATCGACAACGCTATGGCATTGATTAATAAGATGGTGGAGAACCAAGATTGGGGGGAAGAAAGAGCCCCCGCTAAAGCACAAAAAGGCATGCATACCGTAAAGGAGACGGATATGCTTGCCGCAAAAATAGACCTCTTGCTCAAAAAGATTGACGAACATGCCGTTGATACATCCGACACCGTCAACGCCATAGACACTCGCATGACGTGCGAGGTCTGTGGTAACGTTGGCCACTCAGGCAATGATTGGCCTGAGACCCATGAAGACACCACATACATCAACAACGGGTATTGCCAACAAGGAGGCAACCATGGCTGGAACAATCAATCACACCCTCCATTCCAAGGTAATTCGAACTACCAATCTAATTATAATTTGAATCAGCCTTCTTTAAAAGATCTTGTTCTAGGCCAGGAAAAGATAAATGAAAATCTTACTAAAAAGATGCTTAATAATGATAAAATTTTGGAAAACATAAATAGCAAGATAGAAAGTTTATCTTCTGCCATCAAAAATCAGCTGAGCTTTAACAAAATGATAGAAACTCGGTTAGCTCAGATAGTTGTTTCTATACCCGCTCATAACAGTTTGGGAAAGATCCCGGGACAACCCAAAGTCTCGCTCGAATCTGTTAACATGATCTCGACAAGGCTTGGTAAACCTTCATCGTGGGGTATTTCTGTTCTTGACAAAATGGGTGATCTCGGCCGTCCAACAATAACGATCGCCATCGGCCCCCACACTATCGACAACGCTTATTGTGATCTTGGGGCCAGCATAAACGTAATGTCCAAAGTGACATGCAACAAGATCCTGGGTGGACCCTTGTCCCCCATGGCTTGCAGGTTACAGATGGCCGATCAATCCACCAGGTGCCCCAAGGGCTGGCCGAGGACATAATGGTAAGAATCAGGGACGAATATGTCCCTATTGACTTTGTTATTCTTAACATGGGCAACAACATCGCACCTCCACTCATCCTGGGGAGGCCCTTCCTGTATACCACCAAGGTGGTAATTTATGCAGGAAAGGGAAGTATCGTCCCGATTTCAAGAGTAAAGCAATAAACCTGCCTTTTAATGATTATCATAAAAATGAAAATAAAAAGAACCAACCGGAAAGGCAGCCCGAACCACCTGTCACTAACAAGCAGGTATGGTGTGTCAAGGCGGCACCATCCGACCCCACTTCTTCTAGGGTAGGTGGCCCTCCAGAATTACCAGATGAAAAAGGAAGAAAGTCCCACTCAGCGGACTTAAAAAGGTGAGCTCTGATCGCCAGGTAAGCCGGTAAGTTATCCCCTGCATAAAAATATATATATACACATTTACATATATATAGATATATAATAAATAATTTCTTATTATAAAATTATTTTTAATAAAATGCTTTCAAAAGTTCTATTTATAAAAATCCTAAAAACCAACTTTTTGAAAAGCTCAAAAAATCCCATTTTATAAAATTATTTTTTAAAAAATAATTTTTGAAAATTCAAAATACCATCAAATTTTGTTAGAAATTCAAAATCTGGATGAGAATCTCGGGAATGGTTGAGTGCACAACGGCCACGAATTTGAAATGGCCGTTGGAGCCACCTGCCAAAAGCTGGGCAGCAGGCCGACCGGACCTGGGGCGAGCTAGGCTTGGGTCGCGTGCCCCTGTCCTGGGTTTGCAGGCGTCGGGCCAAAGACAAACGAATAGTAGCCGTTGCCCTCCACCCCTCTAGCTGGTGCACTCGCCTATAAATAGCAGGTATCCCGGGGTAAGCCTCACCCATTCCATTCTCACTCTCTCATTTTCACACTTCCATACAATTTCCAACAAATTTGAGTAGAGCAAGCAATAGGGTGATCCTCGGGTGTGGAAATACAGCATTTTCCACTAACCCTTCCTACACCCGAGAATTTGCTAGCTTTTATTCCACCATGGTGAAGCTAGGGAAGATCATCGGGCGAGCTCTCGGGAGACGCTCCAAGCGTCTCCATGAAGAATCAAGCTCTCAATATGAAGCTCCCGATAAGTCCGTGCAAGGGGAGCCGACAGAGGAGGAGCACGTGAGAGATGAGGAGGCCGAGGTACCCCAGGAGGAGGGTATCGATGATGCTGATGTGCCCTACCTCGAGCTACAGGAGGGACGAGAGATGCAAGCATACCACCACCTCAAGCATCGTCTCTTCCTCCACACACAGATTTTCGACTCCACCCTTCTCCAAGCTACAGGATAACAATGCAGGATGGGCAGAAGTGGATTTAGATGAGTGGGCTCGGCGTAGGCAGGGATACGACTTCGAGGGTTGCCCACTTCCTGTCCAGCCTCCTCACACCCTAGAGCTGGAGGCCCTCAACACCCGTGTTGGAGAGTTGCAGATTCAGCCAGGGGAACTACAAACCACATTCAACGAGTTTGCACACAATACGACTCAGTGGCAGTACCAGCGGGACCAGATGTGGGACATGCTGATTGCACAGATGCAGCAACAACAGGAGCGGCAGGAGGCCTTCTACAGGTTCCAGGGTTTCCACCCTGGACCATGAGCGACGAGCTAGCTTGGGGGAGGACCCCCGCTTAGGTATCTGCATTGCATATTTAATTTCTCGCACTTTATTTTTTTTAGCATATTTAAATTCTAGCATTTATGCATAAAAAATGCTAAAAAGTCCAAAAATATTTTCCTTTCTTTCTATATGCTATGCAAATATCTAGTTCAACCCTTGTTGAGATGATGAATAGTTGCTCTGTCTTGTGTTTCATCTATACCCATGTTATAATCGAGCTTTCTCTAAGATTTTGGTTTATCAGCTAATAATGTCTCATCCTAAAAACTTAGACTAGTGGGTTGCATATGCTTGATCTTGTCTAAGTTATTGCCTGATATGATATGGTGATATGGGCTGCGCTATGACTTTGTTTTAAGTGAGACTTGATATCCGGAGATTTATTTTTCAAAAATTCAAAAACAAAAGTTCCTCAATGATTTTAAAATACCTACCAAGGCCATATGGTATGCTTCATTTATACAAAACCTTTAGTCATATGCAGCTTGCGGAATGTTGAGTTGGGTCAAATTATTGTGACCCTAGTGAGATTATGGTCATGTACCCATGATTGAGATTCACTTGCACCCACCAAATAAAGCCAACTCTTACATTGAGAGTTGCGTACAACATGCACCCATCCATCCACCAAAAATATGCCAACTCTTACCCTGAGAGTTGCGCTCCTCTCTAGTCCATCAAATAAAAATGCAGACTCTTACACTAAGAGCCGCGCATTCTATATACAAAATTCTACTCCTTGCATTTACATCATGACATCTCTCCATACAAAAACTCTTCATACGCTAATAAAGGATATGGGCTATGTTAAAAAAAGAAGGAAAATCCATGCCAAGGGGCATGAGAGAATAAACGGGAAAGAAAGATCCAAATACCCGTTCAAAAAAAATGATGATGATAATCTTCAAGCCCATATCCCTTCGATCATTTCTTCTCCATCCAATAAAAAAGAGTCATGATGCATGGAGTACCAAAAAAATTTAGAATTAAGATTCCACCACCATCATATTCCACACACTTGCACATCTCAGTCAAGTTGTATGACTTGTAACTCCTTGTGGTTTGGTTTTTAACTCAGCAATATATGGGCCGCAAGTATGTCCACCTTTATACCTGCCAAGAACTCCACTCTCAGCTTTTTAGTGGTAGGATATAAAAGGCGACACTACAATGCCTTTGGTGAGGATTGAGAGAATTATTTGAGGAACTTACTTTTCTTTGCAAAAATTTTTAAAACCTCCGAAAAGAAGGTTGATTTTAGGATGAATGATAAGCAATGCCTGTTGATCTATTCTATCTTGCAATCGCCCAAGACCTAAAATAGCTAAAAAGCCCCATCAGTTTCAAGATAATAACAGGGTGGGTAGCATGCTGATTTATTCAAATTGAAGCTGAAAACTTTGTTATAACTTTGGTAAATTTAAAATATGATCGGCATCCCAGCAACTCCTGATCAACAACCCAAAAGCCCAGCTTTGCTCGGGACGAGCAAAGGTTAAGCTTAGGGGATCTTGTTGGCGGTCCTTAACGGTTATTTTACACCACCAATTAAAGATCAAAAAGGGGTGAATAATATATTTACATATGCATATATATTTATTATTAACCCAATTCCACTTGTACTTGAAGAAATATTGTTTTGCAGAAATATATATAAAAAGTATAAGAAATTATTTTTAGAAATACGCTTTTTAGATAGCGTAAAATCAAGGAATTGGAGAGAAGTCCACCTCGGGGCCAAACTGGACCGAGTGCACCACATGGGCACGGTCCAGGCCCACTCCACAACCGACCATCCAAGGTCGGTCCGGGGGAGGCACCAACCAGGGGCGCGCGCCCCTGGCCTGGCCGGGCCGGACCCATCCTCTACTAGGTATGGGTTGTATGAATACCTAGTCATGTCTTTTGGTCTCACCAATGCTCCTGCATTCTTTATGTATCTCATGAATTCAGTCTTCATGCTAGAGTTGGACAAATTTGTGGTGGTGTTTATTGATGACATTTTGATATATTTCAAGAATAAGGAAGAGCATGCACAACATCTTCGCATAGTCTTAACTCGACTGTGTGAACACAAGTTGTATGCTAAGTACAGCAAGTGTGAGTTTTGGTTGGACCAAGTGCAATTTTTGGGCATGTTCTTACCCCTGAAGGCATTTCAGTGGATCCTAGCAAGGTGCAAGAGGTTCTTAATTGGAAGTCTCCAAAGTTTGTGCATCAAATACGTCAGTTTCTTGGTTTTGCTGGTTATTATTAGCGCTTTATTCCTAACTTTTCCAAGATAGCTCAACCAATGACTAAGTTGCTTCAGAAGGATATCAAGTTTGTATGGAGTCAAGCGTGTGAGGAAGCTTTCCAAGCTTTGAAGAATTATCTTACCACTGCTCCTATTCTTGCTCAGCCAGATATTGAGAAGCCATTTGATGTGTACTGTGATGCCTCTAGGATTTGGCTGGGTTGCGTGCTTATGGAGGATGGGCGTGTGATAGCTTATGCTTCATGCCAGCTGAAAAAGCACGAGTTAAATTATCTCACCCATGATATAGAGTTGGTTGCAGTTGTGCACGCTCTAAAAATTTGGAGGCATTATTTATTGGGAAACAAGGTACATATATATACAGATCACAAGAGCCTCAAATATATTTTTACTCAATCTGAGTTGAATATGAGGCAACGAAGGTGGCTTGAGTTGATCAAGGATTACAGTTTGGAAGTTTGTTATCACCCTGGAAAAGCTAATGTGGTAGCTGATGCCTTAAGTCGGAAGTCACACAATGATGAAGAACTTTTGCCTCTCAACCATTCTGAAATTTTAGCTCACATGGTTTTAGAATCAGATTTACTTGAGTAGATTATTGTGGAGCAAAGGCAAGATAATGCAGAGATTTCTCATATCAAGAAATTAATTGCTGAGGGTCGTGGACCTCATTTCAGCATTGATGAACAAGGTATAGTGAAATATAAGAATTGATTAGTGGTCCCTGCAAATATTGAGCTTAGGAGAAAAATATTGGATGAAGCTCACAGTTCCAAGCTGTCCATCCATCCTGGAAGCAACAAGATGTATCATGATTTGCGTCAGTTGTATTGGTGGTCCAAGATGAAGCAGGACATCACCAAATATGTTGCTGAGTGTGACACTTGTGGAAGAGTCAAGGCAGACCATCTACGTCCACCTGGTCACCTGTAGCCCTTGCCTATCCCTGTTTGGAAATAGGAGGATATTTTCATGGATTTTATTGTGGATTTACCTCGCACAGCAAAAGGGCATGATTCGATTTAGGTTATTGTGGATTGTCTCACCAAGTCTGCTCATTTCCTTCCGGTACATACAAGATATTCAGCCATGCAATATGCCAAGCTATATTTTGATCAGATTGTGACTTTGCATGGAGTGCCTCTTACCATTATTTCGGATAGAGGGTCAGTGTTTATGTCTCACTTCTGGGAGCAGTTCCAGGAGTGTCTTGGTACTACACTTTTGAGAAGTTCAGTTTATCATCCACAATCTGATGGTCAAACGGAAAGGGTTAACCAATTACTTGTGGACATGTGTGAGAGCTTGTGTTATTTCTTTCCCAGAAAAATGGGATGACTGCTTAAAATTAGCTGAGTTTTCATACAACAATAGCTATCAAGAAAGCATTCGCATGGCACCCTTTGAAGCTTTGTATGGCAAGAGATGTAGAACCCCACTTAATTGGGTTGAAGTTGGAGACCGTGGATATTTTGGGCCTGATTTTATCAAAAATGCTAGAGATCAAGTTAGTGTTATCCAAGCCCATTTGAAAGCTGCTCAAAACCGACAGAAAACTTATGCAGACAAGAGAAGAAGGCCATTGCAGTTTGAAGCTGGTGATCATATATATCTTAAGGTATCCCCGATGCGAGGTGTGCATCGTTTTGGAGTTCGTGGAAAATTAGCTCCTCGCTATGTTGGACCTTATAGAATTTTGGAGCGGTGTGGTTCAGTTGCCTATCGTCTCGAGCTTCCAGAAATTTTGTCACCTATCCATAATATTTTCCATGTCTCCCAATTAAAGAAATATCTGCGAGTTCCCAACAATGAAGTGGTGGAAATTGAAGGGATTACTCTCCAACCTGATCTTTCTTATATTGAGCATCCTATCAAAATCTTGGATGAAAAAGAAAGAGTGACAAGAAACAGTGTGGTGAAATTTTATAAAGTTCAGTGGCAAAATCATTCGGAGGATGAAGCAACTTGGGAACAAGAGAGCTATATCTTAAAGCATTATCCTCATCTTCTTCCTAGTTCATCAAGGTAATATCAGATAAAAATTTATTTCCCATCCTTTTCTCACACTAGGCACATCAAATCTGGGGACGAGATTTTGTTTAAGGGGGTAGAGCTGTAACACCCTCGGTGTTACATGCTTAATCAAATCACTAAACCATGTCATGAGCATCATATTTATGTGTAATGCATGTGTGAAGTGTGTATGTGAGTTTCTTGCAACTAAAATGTTTAGCAAATGGTTAAATAAATACTAAAGTTTGTGAATTAATTTGGAAGAGGTAGATAAGCTTTGTGCCATGTTCTTGCTCCTAACAAAATTACGCAAGTATCTATATATATATACCTTGGTAAAGAAAATGATAATAAAACACACACATACACACAGCACTCACGTACACACACCACTCACGTGTGTACACACATCACTTGCAAGCAAAGGCACAAGCCCGTCAACTACGTTTGGGCATGGATCTGCTACATGGCTGGACCTTCATACTCGTGCTCCCTGCTAGCCTGCGGCCTGCTTGCATGTCCCACGGCTGATTGACTCTGCTATGCCTTTGAAAAATGGCGGCAATGGAGCCAGCAACACGCCTGCTAGCTAGCTGCTGCTACGCACACATGCCTGCTTAATTGCACCACGTCAATTCCCCATGTTGACTACGCTTGGCATGGCTTGTGTCTCCCTAGTCAAGGTCTAGCTAAAATGCTTGAGCAAGGACCAGAGCTCACCGTTTCTTCCATGTTCTTGTCCTCGCCTGCAGCGTTGCCTTATCTCTGCCTCTAGAGTCACTGCGGGCCTCCTGCTATACTTGACCCGGGCGGAGCGTCTAGCACGTTTCGTCGGCCGGAGTTATGGCGCCATGACCGAACGCTAGAGGCCGGAGACTGCAGTTGTACCTCCGCACTGCCTACAACTCTCTGCCATCCTTGACCAAGCGATAACCGTCGCAGCCGCGCGCGTATATACCTTCACGTAGAAAAGCAGAGCTCCCTTCTCTTCTTACAAATTCGCGCAACGCCGAGTTTGTCAGTCTTAGTGCTTGAGCCAGTGCGTAGCCTTACAAGCTAAGTTAGAAGCACCACCCGAGCTACAGCCGTGTACCATAGCCAGAACCACCTCGCCGCTGCACCCTTCCAGTTGCACGCGGGCAGCTCTCCATCGCCGTCGTCCTTTCGACCATCACTTCGGCTAGGCCACGGTAGGTTCTTGGTGCTCGTGCGCCAGTTCGGTAAGCCAGTGTCGTCCTCAGTTCTTCGGTACGTGGCCGCTGTGTGCGTCGTGTCCGCGAGCTGCTTTCCTATTCGTGCAAGTTAGATGGATGGAGTACGCGAGTCTGTTAGCTTTCAGTTTCTCTTCAAAAGTCATCAAATGTTCTCTAGTTTGTAAAATTTGTATAAATTAGAAATGAAGTCCTAAAATCATGAAACTTTGACAGTAGCTTCATTGTGTTATTACGTGCTTACTGTAATTTTTATATCCTTAAATTAGACTGCTTGTTAGGGTAACCAAATATCCACTAAAGCTTATATAAATAAGGATATAATATTGATTTATAAAATGGAGCATACACATGTTGAACTTGATGTGTTGCTTCCTGAAAATAAAGTTAACTTACTGTATTAGTCATTAGAGCTAGCTTAGTAGCTTAACATGTGTGCTTTTAGTTAAGAATTGTAGTTGGTTAAATATTGAATTGTTGCATCATCATTATTGCATGCATATAGAGAACGACTGGGAGGAGATCATCACCGTCGACGACCAGGACTACAAGGAGGTGATCAAGGTGTATGAGGAGGAGATTCTTGTGCCGGCGGAGAATCAGGAGCCACCAACAGACTTTGCTGACACCGTGCCTGCCCAAGGCAATCCCCGGTACATAACCCTTATTTTTGATAATAATTAATATATATATGTTGTGCATTTACGTTGCAGGAATTTTATGAAAACCACTTGCATATATATATATCTATCCTATGAGTCCTACTAGTGTAGGTTCGATAGCTGTTATGCTTATAGGTTTATCGGTAGCGTGGGTAACCTGCCGTTACTCACAAAGTAGGTAAAAATATAATCACAGGTTGGTGGAAAGGAAAATGGTGACTAGGTAGGGATATGGTTGGGTTCTGATGGTGGGTGTAACAAGTTGAGTCCTGTGGCCACGGGGCTTAGTTTGGTTACACTGTTTTCCCTATTCGTGTCGATTAGGAACTGTCCGTTGCTGTCGATGGTAGTCATGTCACAGACTTATTATCCTGATCACATACTTGCGCATGGGAGCGGGAAGACCTGTTTCTTTTGTGTCTTGGTTTCCCTCTCTTTCCGCCTCGACTGTATGGAGGCGGGGATAGGTTGGAGGTCCTTGCACCACATTGAGGCCGGGCCTCAAGTGTGGGGGCTTAGAGTCCTAGTTTGGGTCGGGGAATTGGAACCCTTGATAGGAAAGCGGGAGGTTAGTCTTGCTTGTGCCTATGGTGCGAGCGAGGCGTGTGTTTCGGGGTACCCAGCTGGGCTATATTGATTCGCGAATCGCCGATTGTTTCGGTACAACTTGGCTATGGTCTAGCACCGTAGAAAGAAAGTGGAATAAGATGGAAAATGGATATATCTGATTGCTCAACCCTTGCTTGAAAGTAGAACATGTGCTTATATAGAATGGTTAGAGAATAAACTTAAAAGATGGCTAATAATATTAATATTAGGATATATTTTTACTAATGCTTTTCTGCAAATAAATAAACCAGCAAGCCATACATCCTATCATATCCTTGAGAGTTAGGATCTATATTTCCCTAGTCGGATAAGTCTTGCTAGTACATTGTGTACTCAGGGTTTATTTACCCTTGTTGCAGGTGCAGCTTAAGAAGTATCTCTTGTGTGGAGGATTCATCTGGTGGGTACAGACGAAATCCTTGTATCACTTTAGCTAGATGTTTATTTTTATTTCCACTGTTTAATTATCGCAAGCTAAACTCTGGTGTTGTAATAAATAATTTTTGAGACTCTATGTATTGTATGAAATGGACTAAATATTATAAGCTTGTAGTCATTGTTGGATCCGGGATGTAAACGTGGATTGTTTCAAGTTCTCCTTCAGGTGTGCTCGACGAAATCATTTGAATTAATCCACTTTGGAGGTACTTAGTGTCTAGAGGAAGACAAGTACTTCGAAAGTGTTTTATTTTGGGCGGTTCTGCCACACCTATCCTCAAGTTTCTTAGGTTGGAGGCCTTGATCTACGATTTGGTGTGGTGAAAAACTTTGAGAAGCCCAACCTCTTCATTGCATCATCAACAAAGTGGTGGTAACAATCAGATCTGAAATTATAGCTCAATTTACTCTGATTTCCATTTCAATTTTATAGTTTTGTAGGGCACTACCTCCCTCACCCCTCTCACACCTCCCCCTTTATTCCTCACATTAAGAACAGGGGAGAGACGCCCCTGTAGCTCCTCCTTCTCCCCCATGGCTGCCCTGATCAACCGCATCACCGGCCATCGACGATCCATCTCCTCACTCTACCACACCCTTTCCCATGGTGAGAACATCTCATAATCTTTCTTATGTTGTTCTCATGATTTTTGCTGCATATCAAGTACCTAGATGATGTATGGTTGATCCCTGGCAAAGTTTACCAGTGATATGTGTTGCTGTCCTCACGACCAGTTTTCGTGCTATCAATGGAATCAGCATTCCTCACTATTTCATTGTTCTAATCATCAAACCCTTTAGTAAAATTGTTCAGCGCATCCTTGAACACGCCTCTGCAAAAGGGTTTCTCTATATGAGTTGTGAAATAACAGATCATCATCTTGGTGACTGTTGTTCCTATTGTCTAGTCAGATTGCAGCTTTGATTTGTTTTAGTGTTCCCTGATAATCCACTATCCAAATAACCAATCTCTTCAAAGTAAATGTTCATGACATCCCCGCACATGATCCCACAAATTGGTTTGCCTATGCAATCCATGATGGATGAGTTATTGATGCAGAAGTTTCTGCTACACCTTCTGTCCAAACAACAACACCCTTGTTTTCATAGTCTCGTTCCCCATTGGTCTATTAAACCATATGATGCATCCTTTGGCTATAATGTCTTTTACATATTACACATGCATCTACAAAGTTTCATGCCTATGTGACCAAAGGTGAGAGAGATATTATTATGTCTTGTGCCCGCTATCCCTGCTGCCCTGCAACTGCGCTAATGCCAGTTGGCATAGCTGTACACACATCTCTAGAAGTTGTCTTGGTCATATGAACTGCAACACTCAAGATATATGCATCACCGTGTTGCTGCTCCTACCATGTCAACAATCCCATAGTGCTATCTTGCAATCTCCTTTCCCGCGTAACCAATGGTCAAAACATCATGTCTATTGTCATGATATGTTCCTGCTAGTCCAAACTCCACCTTACTCAATTGAATCCAATCCTTTCCATGTATACCTTTCAATTCTCACATCAACCGTGGCTCCTGTTTTGGTTAGTTTTTACACTCACATGATCATAAAACAAGTCATATGCTTTTAAAACCTTTATTTATTGCTTTTGTAATACTTGGTGTACTGTTTTTAGCTTATTTTTAGATGCTTGTATTGGTCAATCGCTATCGGTAGGAGCTATGCATGGATGATACATATGAGAAGTTGGATGGTTTGGATGGCAAGCATTTGGAAGGCAAGTGTAACACGAGTTCTCTTGCTACCTAATAACCTCATAATATGATGCTAAGAACTTTACCTAGTACTTTTGATATCCTTATTCCTAGTTACCGTGGGTTTATGCATATGGTTAGTTTTGTTTAGCTTGCAATCACCAAATGTTATAATGTTAATCTTGACTAGTGACATATGGAACAAATGGTTTGAAATGATGCTTTTGAGCAATGGATAGAAGGGGGCTAGAGCATTGGGCATTTTTAGGCGCTCTAGTCTGCCCTCTGTAAGGATTGTATTAATCTTAAAGCAACAACGACCCAGGACTTACAGTATAACCATGAGGACTATGTGGCTCTGGTCTTAGCCAAGTAGCTTGACCTGTTCTAGTTTGTAAGCATCTTACCAAAAGGGAAATAGGAGGGGTGCCATGATGGGCATGGTCCTTTTCCTGCCGATATAGAGTTTTGGTCTTGTGTGCCACTTCAGAGGAGAGTCTTCCATGACATGTGGTCGACTAAAACCTTAGCGGTTGCTACTTATTAGAACGGCTGGTAAAACGCTTCATAGTGAACCCTACCTACTTACCTTGGAAGTGGGTCAAGAGGTTGATCACCCAGGCAAAATGGTAAATCATGACTAATGGTGAAAGTATACACCTCTGCGTGGAGTTTGATCAAAATGATATATCAACCTTGCTCACGGACACGAGTGGCACGGATCCTTTTCAAGTCAGATGGTTTGATGGATGGTTTTTGGTGGCAAGATTAATCTTGATGATGTCGATAATTAATTATATTCACATGGGTGGAGCTCTAAGCATAACCTAGCAATCTAGGCTTAATAATTAAAATAATGACTAACTTAAAATGCTTATCATAGTTTAGCCATTTCTAGCCTTTTGAGCCTTCCATCCCCACATGTTATAATTGCTAAGCATGGTGAGCTGATGCTTGTTGTTATCACCAATAAAAATTGCAGATGGTTACCAGATGGCGGTTGAAGTGTGGAGGTTTCGTGTGGAGTTCCATGAGTACAAGGCGAGTGCTCCCCCAGTCAACCGTCCCTGTGGAGTATGGCAACGTGAAGACATAAGTTTATTAGAAGTAGCTTATACTGTACTTTGATATATATAGGTAAGTTGATGTAAATATGTTTTGCTATGGTTTAGGGTTTAGGGTTTAGGGCTTCAGGGTTTAGGGTTTTAGGGTTTAGGGTTTTAGGGTTTAGGGCCTCACCTGCCGCGGATTTCATAGGGTGAAGGATAAAGTTGCAACACCTCGCACACATGATCGTGTCCCGTAGAATAGGGCTAACCTTGTCCAACGGGGCTAACTTCATCCCGTGGACTCAGAATCAAGCTTGGCCGCTGTTGTTGGAAAGAGGGCTCCAAACCAAACACCAGGAAGCCAAAAACATAGAAATTATTTTTTAACACAATAAAAACACCATGCCTAGTCTAAACACAGCTTTGTTGCATCAAGAAACAACTCTAGGACGCAGACCCTAGTTCATCCTCGATGACCTGGCGGAGGAAAAAAGTGTAGGATTCATAGTCATTTATATTCCCCACGATCGAAACTAGCTTGTCAACATGCTCACCTGCTCATAGGGTGAAGGATAAAGCTACAACACCTCGCACATGTGACTGTGTGTCATAGGACGGGGATAACTTCGTCCTATGGACTCAGAATCAAGCACGGCCGGTGTTGTTGAAAAGATGGCTCCAAACCATACACCAGGAAGCCAAAACACGGAAATTATTTTTTTAACACAATAAAAACAACATGCCTAAGTCTAAATACAGCTTTGTTGCATCAAGAAAGAACTCTAGGTCGCAGACACTAGGTCTTCCTCTGAGACCTGGCGGAGGCAAAAGTTGCAACACCCTCACCTGCCACGGACGTCACAGGATCAAGGGTAAAGCTGCAACACCTTGCACACATGACCGTGTTGCGTAGAACGGGGCTAACTTCATCCGGTGGACTCAAAATCAGGCGTGGCCGGTGTTGTTGGAAAGAGGGCTCCAAACCCTACACGAGGAAGCCAAAAACACAGAAATTATTTTTTAACACAATCAAAACACCATGCCTAATTCCAAACATAGCTTTGTTGCATCAAGAAAGAACTCATGGACACAGACCCTAGGTCTTCCTCCGGGACCTGACGGAGGCAAAAAATAGTAGGATTCATAGTCATTTATATTCCCTGTGATCATAACTGGCTTGGCAACATCCTCACCTGCCGCAGACGTCATAGGGTGAAGGATAAAGCTGCAACACCTCGCACACATGATCATGTCTCGTAGAACAGGGCTAACCTCGTCCAACGGGGCTAACTTCGTCCCGTGGACTCAGAATCAAGCGCGGCCGGTGTTGTTGGTAAGAGGGCTCCAAACCATACACCAGGAAGCCAAAAACATAGAAATTATTTTTTCAACACAATAAAAACACCATGCCTAGTCTAAACATAGCTTTGTTGCATCAAGAAAGAACTCTAGGACGTAGACCCTAGGTCTTCCTCCATGAACTGGTGGAGGCAAAAAAGTGTAGGATTCATAGTCATTTATATTCCCCACGATCGAAACTAGCTTGTCAACATCCTCACCTACCGCAGACGTCACAGGGTGAAGGATAAAGCTGCAACACCTCGCACACGTGACCGTGTCCCGTAGGACGGGGCTAACTTTGTCCCGTGGACTCAGAATCAAGCACGGCCGATATTGTTGGAAAGACGGCTCCAAACCATACACCAGGAAGCCAAAACACGAAAAATATTTTTTTAACACAGTAAAAACAACATGCCTAAGTCTAGGTAGCTGAAATGTTGGGTCCCTAACGGGTAAGTTAAGAGAGCTAGTCGATACAGCAATTAGGAGGCGTGTAAATATTCTATGTGTTCAGGAGACTAAATGGAAGGGCCACAAGGTGAAGGAGGTGGCAGATACTAGCTACAAACTTTGGTACATGGGGACAACATTGAGTAGGAATGGTGTAGGCATCTTGATCAATAGGAGCCTTAAGGATGGAGTAGTTGAGGTGTGGAGGCAAGGCGACCGGATTATCCTAGTCCAGTTGGTAGTTGGAGATTTGGCTCTGAATATGATTAGTGCCTATGCCCCACAGGTAGGTCTTTGTGAGAGCACCAAGAGGCAGTTTTAGGAAAATTTCAATAGCATGGTTAGTTCTGTGTCTATCAGCGAGAAACTCTTCATAGGAGGAGACCTCAACGGCCATGTGGGTGCGACTAATGTAGGTTTCAAGCGGGTGCATGGAGGTTTTGGGTATGGTAGTAGAAATCAAGAGGGGGAGGATGTTTTGAACTTTGTGTTGGCCTATGATTTGTTGATAGCGAATACCGTCTTTAAGAAGAGGGAATCCCATCTAGTGACCTTTCGTAGCGGACAACACCTGAGCTACATCAACTTTATCCTTGCAAGGAGGGGGATAGACGTGCTTGCTTAGATTATAAGGTGTTACCTGGGGAGTATGTTGTCCCTCAACACAAGCTTGTGGTGGCGGATTTTCGCTTTCGGGTACGTGTCCACCGAGACAATCGGGCCAAGATTGCGAGAACAAAATGGTGGAAGCTTAGGGGGAAAGCAGCGCAAACTTTTAAGGAGAGGATGCTAGATGAGGGGCCATGGGAAGAAGGAGAAGACGCAGATGACATGTGGCTAAAGATGGCAACATGTGTTCAGAAGGTGGCTTCGGATGTGTTTGGAGTGAGTAGGGGAGGCAAACGGGAAGCGAAAGACACCTGGTGGTGGAATGACGAGGTGCAAAGGGCTATTAGGGAGAAGAAGGAGTGGTTCAAGAGCCTCCATCATGACAAGAGTGCAGCCAATAGTGAGGTCTATAAAATAGTAAAGAGGGCTGCAAAATGAGCGGTGAGTGTAGCAAAAGGTCAGGCGTATGATGACCTTTATCAGCGGCTAGGCACGAAGGAAGGGAGAAGGACATTTATAGGATGGCTAGGATCCGCGAGAGGAAGATGAGGGACATCAACCAAATAAAATGCATCAAGGATTGGACAGATCAACTTTTGGTGAGGGATGAGGAGATCAAGGATAGGTGGAGAGAGTACTTTGATAAGTTGTTTAATGGAGAGAATGAGGGTCCTACCTTGGAGTTGGATGACTCATTTGATGATACCAACAGACGTTTCATGAGGAGAATTCAGGAGGCAGAGATCGGGGAGGCTTTGAAGAGGATGAAGGAAGGTAAAGCGATGGGCCCTGATGGTATCCCCATTGAGGTGTGGAGATACCTATGTGCCAGAGCGATAGTATGGTTAACTAAGCTTTTTAACCTCATTTTCCGATCAAACAAGAATGGAGGAGAAGTATATTAGTACCGATCTTCAAGAACAAGGGAGATGTTCAAAGTTGTACTAATTACCATGGGATTAAGTTGATGAGCCATACGATGAAGCTCTGGGAGAGGGTTGTCAAGCATCGCCTAAGAAGAGTGACAAGTGTGACCCAAAACCAATTTGGGTTTATGCCTGGTAGGTCGACCATGGAGGCAATTTTCTTATTATGACAGTTGATGAAGAGATATAGGGAGCAGAAGGACTTGCACATGGTCTTTATTGACCTCGAGAAGGCATATGACAAAGTACTGAGAAATGTCATGTGGTGGGCCTTGGAAAAGCACAAAGTCCCAACTAAGTACATCACCCTCATCGATGATATGTACAGGGATGTGGTGACGTGTGTCCGAACATGTGATGGCGACACCAGTGACTTTCCAATTAAAATAGGACTACATCAAGGGTCAGTATTGAGCTCTTATTTATTTGCTTTGGTGATAGATGAGGTCACAAGGGACATACAAGGTGATATCCCTTGGTGTATGCTCTTTGCTGATGATGTGGTGCTAGTGGATGAGACTAGGACAGGGGTTAATAGGAAGTTAGAACTATGGAGGCACACATTAGAGTCAAAAGGGTTTAGACTTAGTAGGACCAAGACCGAGTACATGAGGTGTGATTTCAGCATAACTAGGAATGAGGGGAGAGACGTTAGCCTCGATGGGCAAGTGGCAGCCAAGAAGGATATTTTTTGGTATTTAGGATCGATGCTACAAAAGGATGGCGATATTGATGAAGATGTTAGGCATAGAATTTTAGCCAGTTGGTTGAAATGGTGTCAAGCTTCAAGCATCCTCTATGACAGAAGGGTGCCTCAAAAGTTGAAAGGTAAGTTTTATAGGACAGCGATTCATCCGGCGATGTTATACGGTGCTGGATGTTGGCCTACAAAAAGGCCACATATCCAGCAATTGAGTATAGCAGAGATGCGTATGTTACGATGGTGTTGTGGGCACACAAGGAGGGATAGAGTCCAGAATGACGATATTCAGGATAGGGTTGGGGTGGCACTAATTGAGGAAAAATTGATTCAACACCGGTTGAGATGGTTTGGCCATTCCCACGGAGGCCTCCTGAGGCGCCGGTGCGTAGTGGGGTTCTAAAGTGGGTCGATAATGTAAAGAGCGGTAGAGGTCAACCAAAACTGACTTGGAATGAGTTGGTTAAGAGAGACCTTAAGGAGTGAAATATCCCTAAGGATTTAGCTATGGATAGGAACGCTTGGAGACTAGCAATTAACGTGCCTAAACCGTAATCTTTTTTCTTGTACCATTTATGTGTTCTTTGTTTCCATGCCACTTTTGGGTTTCATCTCTAGCCTACCCCAACTTGCTTGGGACAAAAGGCTATGTTGTTGTTATCGTTGTTGTAAAAACAACATGCCTAAGTCTAAACATAACTTTGTTGCATCAAGAAAGAACTCTAGGTCACAGACCCTAGGTCTCCCTCCGAGACCTGGTGGAGGCAAAAAAAAGTGGAGGATTCGTAGTCCATTAGATTCTCGGTGATCATAACTGGCTTGGCAACATCCTCACCTGCCGTGGATGTCACAGGGTCAAGGGTAAAGCTACAACACCTCGCACACATGACCGTGTTGCGTAGAATGGGACTAACTTTGTCCTGTGGACTCAGAATCAAGCGCGACCGGTGTTATTGGAAATATTGCTCTAAACCATACACCAAGAAGCCAAAAACACAAAAATTATTTTTCTAACACAACAAAAACACCATGCCTAAGTCTAAACACAGCTTTGTTGCATCCAGAAAGAACTCTAGGACGCTGACCTAGGTCTTCCCCCAGGACCTGGCGGAGGCAAAAAAGTGGACGATTCCTAGTCTGTTATATTTCTCGTGATTGTAACTATCTTGAGACCATCCTCACCTACTGTGCACGTCACAGGGTGAAGGATAAAGCTACAACACCTTGCACACATGACCCTGTCCCGTAGAATGGGGCTAACCTCGTCCAATGGGGCTAACTTCATCCGGTGGACTCAGAATCAGGCGCAGCCGGTGTTGTTGGTAAGAGGGCTCCAAACCCTACACGAGGAAGCCAAAAACACAAAAATTATTTTTTTAACACAATAGAAACACCATGCCTAATTCCAAACATAGCTTTGTTGCATCAAGAAAGAACTCTAAGATGCAGACCCTACGTCTTCCTCTGGGACCTGACGGAGGCAAAAAAAGAGTAGGATTCTCAGTCATTTATATTCCCTGTGATCATAACTTGCTTGGCAACATCCTCACCTACCACGAACATCATAGGGTGAAGGATAAAGCTGCAACACCTTGCACACATGATCATGTCTCGTAGAACAGGGCTAACCTCGTCCAACGGGGCTAACTTCGTCCCGTGGACTCAGAATTAAGCGCAGCCGGTGTAGTTGGACAGAGGGCTCCAAACCATACACCAGGAAGCCAAAAACATAGAAATTATATTTTTAACACAATAAAAACACCATGCCTAGTCTAAACACAGCTTTGTTGCATCAAGAAAGAACTCTAGGACACAGACACTAGGTCTTCCTCCATGACCTAGCGGAGGCAAAAAAAAGTTTAGGATTCATAGTCATTTATATTCCCCACAATTGAAACTAGCTTGTCAACATCCTCACCTGATGCAGACATCACAGGGTGAAGGATAAAGCGGCAACACCTCGCACACGTGACCATGTCCTGTAGGATGGGGCTAACTTCGTCCCGTGGACTCAGAATCAAGCATGGCCGGTTTTGTTGGAAAGATGGCTCCAAACCATACAACAGGAAACCAAAACACAGAAATTATTTTTTTAACACAATAAAAACAACATGCCTAAGTCTAAACATAGCTTTGTTGCATCAAGAAAGAACTCTAGGTCGCCAAACCTAGGTCTTCCTCCGAGACCTGGTGGAGCCAAAAAAAGGTGGAGGATTTGTAGTCCGTTAGATTCCCCGTGATCATAACTAGCTTGGCAACATCCTCACCTACCGCGGACGTCACAGGGTCAAGGATAAAGCTGCAACACCTCGCACACATGACCGTGTCACACAGAACGGGGCTAACTTCGTCCTGTGGACTCAGAATCAAGCGTGGCCGGTGTTGTTGAAAAGAGGGCACCAAACCATACACCAGGAAGCCAAAAACATAGAAATTATTTTTTTAACACAATAAAAACACCATGCCTAGTCTAAACATAGCTATGTTGCATCCAGAAAGAACTCTAGGACGCAGACCCTATGTCTTCCTCTGTGACCCGGCGGAGGCAAAAAAGTGTAGGATTCATAGTCATTTATATTCCCTGTGATTGAAACTAGCTTGTCAACATCCTCACCTGCCGTAGACGTCACAGGGTGAAGGATAAAGCTGCAACACCTCGCACATGTGACCGTGTCCCGTAGAATGGGGGTAACCTTGTCCAACAGGGCTAACTTCGTCCGGTGGACTCAGAATTAGGCACGGCCGGTGTTGTTGCAAAGAGGGCTTCAAACCCTACACGAGGAAGCTAAAAACACAGAAATTATTTTTTTAACACAATAAAAACATTATGCCTAATTCAAAACATAGCTTTGTTGCATCAAGAAAGAACTCTAGGATGCAGACCCTAGGTCTTCCTCCGGGACCTGACAGAGGCAAAAAAGAGTAGGATTCATAGTCATTTATATTCCTTGTGATCATAACTAGCTTGGCAACATCCTCACCTACCACGGACGTCATAGGGTGAAGGATAAAGCTGCAACACCTCGCACACTTGATCGTGTCCCGTAGAACAGGGCTAACCTCGTCTAACGGGCTAACTTCGTCCCGTGGACTCAGAACCAAGCGCAGCCAGTGTTGTTGGAAAGAGGGCTCTAAACCATACACCAGGAGGCCAAAAACATAAAATTATTTTTCTAACACAATAAAAACACCATGCCTAGTCTGAACACAGCTTTGTTGCATCAAGAAAGAACTCTAGGACGCAGACCCTAGGTCTTCCTCCGTGACCTGGCGGAGGCAAAAAAAAGTGTAGGATTCATAGTCATTTATATTCCCCACGATCGAAACTAGCTTGTCAACATCCTCACCTGCCACAGACGTCACGGGTGAAGGATAAAGCTGCAACACCTCGCACACGTGACCGTGTCCCGTAGGACGGGGCTAACTTCGTCCAGTGGACTCAGAATCAGGCACGGCCGGTGTTGTTGGTAAGAGGGCTCCAAACCCTACACGAGGAAGCCAAAAACACAAAAATTATTTTTTTAACACAATAGAAACACCATGCCTAATTCCACACATAGCTTTGTTGCATCAAGAAAGAACTCTAGGATGCAGACCCTACGTCTTCCTCTGGGACCTGACGGAGGCAAAAAAAGAGTAGGATTCTCAGTCATTTATATTCCCTGTGATCATAACTTGCTTGGCAACATCCTCACCTACCACGAACATCATAGGGTGAAGGATAAAGCTGCAACACCTTGCACACATGATCATGTCTCGTAGAACAGGGCTAACCTCGTCCAACGGGGCTAACTTCGTCCCGTGGACTCAGAATTAAGCGCAGCCGGTGTTGTTGGACAGAGGGCTCCAAACCATACACCAGGAAGCCAAAAACATAGAAATTATTTTTTTAACACAATAAAAACACCATGCCTAGTCTAAACACAGCTTTGTTGCATCAAGAAAGAACTCTAGGACACAGACACTAGGTCTTCCTCCATGACCTGGCGGAGGCAAAAAAGTTTAGGATTCATAGTCATTTATATTCCCCACAATTGAAACTAGCTTGTCAACATCCTCACCTGCCGCAAACGTCACAGGGTGAAGGATAAAGCGGCAACACCTCGCACACGTGACCGTGTCCTGTAGGATGGGGCTAACTTCGTCCCGTGGACTTAGAATCAAGCACGGCCGGTGTTGTTGGAAAGATGGCTCCCAACCATACAACAGGAAGCCAAAACACAGAAATTATTTTTTTAACACAATAAAAACAACATGCCGAAGTCTAAACATAGCTTTGTTGCATCAAGAAAGAACTCTAGGTCGCCAAACCTAGGTCTTCCTCCGAGACCTGGTGGAGCCAAAAAAAAGTGGAGGATTCGTAGTCCGTTAGATTCCCCGTGATCATAACTGGCTTGGCAACATCCTCACCTACCGCGGACGTCACAGGGTCAAGGATAAAGCTGCAACACCTCGCACACATGACCGTGTCGCGCAGAACGGGGCTAACTTCGTCCTGTGGACTCAGAATCAAGCGCGGCCGGTGTTGTTGAAAAGAGGGCACCAAACCATACACCAGGAAGCCAAAAACATAGAAATTATTTTTTTAACACAATAAAAACACCATGCCTAGTCTAAACATAGCTATGTTGCATCCAGAAAGAACTCTAGGACGCAGACCCTATGTCTTCCTCTGTGACCCGGCGGAGGCAAAAAAGTGTAGGATTCATAGTCATTTATATTCCCTGTGATTGAAACTAGCTTGTCAACATCCTCACCTGCCGTAGACGTCACAGGGTGAAGGATAAAGCTGCAACACCTCGCACATGTGACCGTGTCCCGTAGAATGGGGGTAACCTTGTCCAACAGGGCTAACTTCGTCCGGTGAACTCAGAATTAGGCACGGCCGGTGTTGTTGGAAAGAGGGCTTCAAACCCTACACGAGGAAGCTAAAAACACAGAAATTATTTTTTTAACACAATAAAAACATTATGCCTAATTCAAAACATAGCTTTGTTGCATCAAGAAAGAACTCTAGGATGCAGACCCTAGGTCTTCCTCCGGGACCTGACAGAGGCAAAAAAGAGTAGGATTCATAGTCATTTATATTCCCTGTGATCATAACTAGCTTGGCAACATCCTCACCTACCACGGACGTCATAGGGTGAAGGATAAAGCTGCAACACCTCGCACACTTGATCGTGTCCCGTAGAACAGGGCTAACCTCGTCTAACGGGGCTAACTTCGTCCCATGGACTCAGAACCAAGCACAGCCAGTGTTGTTGGAAAGAGGGCTCTAAACCATACACCAGGAAGCCAAAAACATAGAAATTATTTTTCTAACACAATAAAAACATCATGCCTAGTCTAAACACAGCTTTGTTGCATCAAGAAAGAACTCTAGGACGCAGACCCTAGGTCTTCCTCCGTGACCTGGCGGAGGCAAAAAAAGTGTAGGATTCATAGTCATTTATATTCCCCACGATCGAAACTAGCTTGTCAACATCCTCACCTGCCGTAGACGTCACAGGGTGAAGGATAAAGCTGCAACACCTCGCACACGTGACCGTGTCCCGTAGGACGGGGCTAACTTCGTCCCGTGGACTCAGAATCAAGCGTGGCCGGTATTGTTGGAAAGACGGCTCCAAACCATACACCAGGAAGCCAAAACACCAAAATTATTTTTTTAACACAATAAAAACAACATGCCTAAGTCTAAACATAGCTTTGTTGCATCAAGAAAGAACTCTAGGTCGCCGAACCTAGGTCTTCCTCCGAGACCTGGCGGAGCCAAAAAAAGTGGAGGATTCATAGTCTGTTAGATTCCCGTGATCATAACTGGCTCGGCAACATCCTCACCTGCCACGAACGTCACAGGGTCAAGGATAAAGCTGCAACACCTCGCACATATGATCGTGTCGTGTAGAACGGGGCTAACTTCGTCCTGTGGACTCAGAATCAAGCGCGGCCGGTGTTGTTGAAAAGAGGGCACCAAACCATACACCAGGAAGCCAAAAACATAGAAATTATTTTTTGAACACAATAAAAACACCATGCCTAGTCTAAACATAGCTTTGTTGCATCCAGAAAGAACTCTAGGATGCAGACCCTAGGTCTTCCTCTGTGACCCGACAGAGGCAAAAAAGTGTAGGATTCATAGCCATTTATATTCCCTGTGATTGAAACTAGCTTGTCAACATCCTCACCTGCCGTAGACGTCATAGGGTGAAGGATAAAGCTGCAACACCTCGCACATGTGATCGTGCCCGTAGAATGGGGCTAACCTTGTCCAACAGGGCTAACTTCATCTGGTGGACTCAGAATCAGGCACGGCCGGTGTTGTTGGAAAGAGGGCTTCAAACCCTACACGAGGAAGCTAAAAACACAGAAATTATTTTTTTAACACAATAAAAACATTATGCCTAATTCAAAACATAGCTTTGTTGCATCAAGAAAGAACTCTAGGACGCAGACCCTAGGTCTTCCTCCGGGACCTGACAGAGGCAAAAAAGTGTAGGATTCATAGTCATTTATATTCCTTGTGATCATAACTAGCTTGGCAACATCCTCACCTACCGCGGATGTCATAGGGTGAAGGATAAAGCTGCAACACCTCGCACACTTGATCGTGTCCCATAGAACAGGGCTAACCTCGTCCAACGGGGCTAACTTCGTCCCGTGGACTCAGAATCAAGTGCGGCCAGTGTTGTTGGAAAGAGGGCTCTAAACCATACACCAGGAAGCCAAAAACATAGAAATTATTTTTCTAACACAAAAAAACACCATGCCTAGTCTAAACACAGCTTTGTTGCAAGAAAGAACTCTAGGACGCAGACCCTAGGTCTTCCTCCGTGACCTGGCGGAGGCAAAAAAAAGTGTAGGATTCATAGTCATTTATATTCCCCATGATCGAAACTAGCTTGTCAACATCCTCACCTGCCGCAGACGTCACAGGGTGAAGGATAAAGCTGCAACACCTCGCACACGTGACCGTGTCCCGTAGGACGGGGCTAACTTCATCCCGTGGACTCAGAATCAAGCGCGGCCGGTATTGTTGGAAAGACGACTCCAAACCATACACTAGGAAGCCAAAACATGAAAATTATTTTTTTAACACAATAAAAACAACATGCCTAAGTCTAAACACAGCTTTGTTGCATCAAGAAAGAACTCTAGGTCGCAGACCCTAGGTCTTCCTCCGAGACCTGGGGGAGGCAAAAAAAAAGTGGAGGATTTGTAGTCCGTTAGATTCCCCGTGATCATAACTGGCTTGGTAACATCCTCACCTACCGCGGATGTCACAGGGTCAAGGGTAAAGCTGCAACACCTCGCACACATGACCGTGTCTCGTAGAATGGGGCTAACTTCATCCCGTTGACTCAGAATCATGCGCGGCTAGTGTTGTTGGAAAGATTGCTCCAAACCATACACTAGAAAGCCAAAAACACATAAATTATTTTTCAAACACAATAAAAACACCATGCCTAAATCTAAACATAGCTTTGTTGCATCTAGAAAGAAATCTAGGACGCTGACCTAGGTCTTCCTCCGGGAGCTGGCGGAGGCAAAAAAGTGGACGATTCCTAGTCTGTATATTTCTCATGATCGTAACTGGCTTGGGACCATGCTCACCTACTGCGCACGTCATAGGGTGAAGGATAAAGCTGCAACACCTCACACATATGACCGTGTCCCATAGAATGGGGCTAACCTCGTCCAACAGGGCCAACTTCATCCAGTGGACTCAGAATCAGGCATGGCCGGTGTTGTTGGAAAGAGGGCTCCAAACCCTACACGAGGAAGTCAAAAACACGGAAATTATTTTTTTAACACAATAAAAACAACATTCCTAATTCGAAACATAGCTTTGTTGCATCAAGAAAGAACTCTTGTCGGTGTTTCGACCCCGGGGGTCAACACCAATGAATAAATTCATAATTGCGTGCTCCCTTAATCCGATGGATGATGCAAGAAGGACATAGCGATTTATCCTGGTTCGGGCAAAGAAGGCCCTACGTCCAGCAGGGGGAGGATAGTTCATGTTATCTTGCACCAAAGCGCTAGTACAGGGGTGAATACAAGCGGGTGTGAGAAGTGTGGGTTTGAGCTTGAGCATTTCAGGCACTTAGCTCTCTATACTGTCTCACGGTGTTATTCTATGATCTAAGCCTCAGCGTCTGAAGCCTTAGGATCTCTTCTCTCTTCTGGCCCCCTCATCTAAAGTCCTGACTCTCCCTTTTATAGGCGAAGAAGGGGCACAGGAGTACATGTTTTTAGTTCTAACATGGTCGGTGACATATGACATTGATGTCAATCATGTCGGTGCCGCTATAGAGGCGTGCGTCGGTATGGGAAGCCCTGCGGCCGTCGCGTCGGTAGTTGTTGAAGTGTTGACCAAAGTTGTTGAAGTCTTGCTCGAGGGTCGACGTGATAGTATCGAGGGGCGACGGTCGAGGCATTGGGTCGAGACGAGGGGCTCGAGTCGAGGGGGTCGAGGCTCATCGAATAAGGTTGAATCTCGGGATATGCAGGGAATATGTGTCTCGAGGGGGTGCCAGACGGGGCACAGTGCTTGGTATGGCCCGGCAGCGAGGTACGATTCGCGGGATTCCAGGGTATGGGCGGTAAAAGCAGGATTTGATGGCCATACCCGTAGCTATTTTGATAACTGTGGCCATACGGTTAGGCGGGAGCAGGTAAAATGCATTGAATGCGCCTGGATCCGTACTGGGAGCAGGTAGCCAAGGGTTTTACCTGGCTTGAGGGCTGCCATTCGCACGGGTAAAGTTCTGTCCTCGAGGCCGGCTCGTTCACCCGGGCGGAGTTCCGTC
The DNA here is from genome assembly GCA_023333625.1 of Bothriochloa decipiens. Lineage (NCBI taxonomy): Eukaryota > Viridiplantae > Streptophyta > Magnoliopsida > Poales > Poaceae > Bothriochloa > Bothriochloa decipiens. The sequence goes on from CM041634.1 coordinate 62,460,180, forward strand.
CTCGAGGGGTCACCTGAGTCACACCCTCGAGAGTACAGTCTCGATCCGTATGGTGGTCCGTCGAGCGGGTTGTGGCTTTAGGCTATCAACGCCCGTTCATGGGTCGGTCCAGCATGCTTTAGTTTGTGGGTTTCCGTGCGATAATAAGGGATGTCGTTGGAGGGCTTGTGTTGCTAACTTCAGGGATCCAACCAATTAAACGAGGGCTTAGGGTACCCCTTTCCCAGGTAACCGACAGTAGCCCCTGAGCCTCTGCGTGAGTGCTAGCACTCGGGCAAGGGGTCAGGAACTGGGAGTGAAATGTGGCTTGAATTTTTCTATGGGGGACGCGTGAGCATTTCGCACGGGGGTAGCCCCTGAGGCCTCGGAGGAGTCAGAGGACTCCTTCAAGGACTTTATTTGCCTTTGGTCGGGGGTGCTCGTCCAGTCAGGTGCGGACCTAAGCTAGAGTCGTGGCGCTTTGCCAAGGGGTACGTTGGAACATCGAGCCCCCGTGGTATTGTTGACCCTCTTTCGTCGAGGGGTGCCGGGCACGGTCAAGCCTCCGAGCCTCATGCGGCTAGGGTGTTGCCGGCCTCGGCGTTCATCTCACGACTCCTTTTGATCGAACGTGAGGCGAGAAGCGTCGGACTACCCTCGATAGGGGGAGCCTCAAAGTTCTTAGTGAGCTGGTAACGGGACAATCCAAGTGAGAGCCTGTTCCTCGTTCGATAGAGGTCGGCAGGAGGCCCGAAGGCAGTCTCATTAAAGCAAAACGCATGGACCTATGGATACCGATTCCATTCGATAGGTCTCGGTGGCTCGATGCCTCCCTTCGGGGGGATTCCATAAAAGTCCTAGCATTTTGCCTTGGATGTGTCCAAAGGGGTCTCGAGGGTTCGTTCTTGACGGGGCCTCGTGTTGGCTCCCCCTTGGTCACCCCTGACTTGGGTTCTCGAGGACGGCTGTCAAACCCTGGTCGAGGGCTAGCCTTTGCTCCCTCGAGGCTTGCTGTGGGGCCGGAGCCTCTTTACCTTCTCCTGGAGGAATCCACCGATAAGTAACGTTTGTTTTTCTTACCATCGGACGCATCTTTTGAGGAGAAAGTTTAAATGGTGCGATGGTGGAGATCGTGGTGGGCCCAGGCAACGGCTAATTGCCTGAGGCATGACACATGTATCCGGCTAAGAATCGAGGGGGAACGGTTAGGTAAACGCATTGTGGGGAGTTACCTTTTTCTTCTGCCAGGTTCTGCCCGTTGCTCTTCCTGGGTATAAGACCAGAGGGGACAGGCGCTGTTCACCCCTACCTTTGCCACATTGCCTTCACTGCCGCTAGTGCTCCCGAGTTCCTACTTTCCTACACGCGAGGGTAGGAACTTAGAGCAAGAAATCACGATTGGTAACCTTCCTGGTCGCCCGTCCACCGAGGAGATCGGCATCATCGCCGCCGCTGCCACATCCACAGATCAGATTAGTGCCATCGCCGCAGCCATGGCCCCCATCCTCCAGCCTGTCGACCCCTGGCACCCGTCGACCATGACATGACAGAGGTTGAACGAGCTGGTGAGAGAAGGACTTCTCTGCCCCATCATCGATTTGACTCGGCCGGAGTGGATTGCACCGCCGAGGAGTCACCTAGAGCCAAGCCCACCGAAGGGCTACGTGGTGAGCTTCCTCAAGTACCACCGGCACAGGTTCGGAGTGCTCTCGAGCGAGTTCATGCGAGGGCTGACGAACTTCTACGACGTTGAGCTCAACATTTCTCCCCCAACGCCATCTCCAATGCCACCATCTTCGTGGCCATCTGTGAGGGCTACTTGGGGATGGCGCCACACAGGGTTCAGGGTTCAGGGTTCAGGGTTTCAGGGTTCGGGGTTTCAGGGTTCGGGGTTTCAGGGTTCGGGGTTCAGGGTTCGGGGTTCAGGGTTTCAGGGTTCAGGGTT
>CM041635.1:40182-60661 GCA_023333625.1 Bothriochloa decipiens
CTAGAAAGCACAGAGGACAAGCTCCAGTTGGCACTGGAAGAGGCAGAGCGACTAAAAGTTGAGTCAGATGAATTGGCAGCGGCGTCAAAAGAAAAAGAGAGGGGCCTCGTTGATTGCATCAAGCTGTTTGAGGAGGACCTAACTAAAGGAAAGGAAGAGAATGATAAGCTGATTGAATCACAGAGGGTGGTCAGAGATGAGAATTCTCGGCTGAGGGAGATGCTGAAGCATGCAGTGGGTGAAGCTAATGTAGCAAGGGAATCACTGGAGATTGCCAGAGTGGAGAATTCACGCCTTAATGAACAGATATTTGAGAAAGAGAGTACCTTGCAGAGTATCAAGCAAGAATATGAATCCCTCAAGATCAGTGAGGCAGCGGCACAGAGTAGCATTAAAGAATTGAAGGATATGATTGATGCTATGTTTAGTTCCGAATCGACCAAAACATCAGCAGAAGCATCGCCTCGTGAGGTCAAGGGAAGCAAGACGAAAGAAAATTCTGTGGCAGCAGATGATGTGTATTCTGAAGTCGGAAGATCTACTCGTCTAGATGACATCAAAAACCCGGGAAAGCAGAAAAAGAAGACAATTCTCAGAAAATTTGGTGAAATAATGAAGAAAAGAAACTCATAAATTGTAATCTAGTATTGTGAATTGAAAGCAGTATAGCTTCGATTTTGTTTGTTCAGATAGCACACAGGACAGCTGGAATGCCAAAGATTTACAATGATGAAAATCTGTGGGGTAACTTTTTTCTCTTTACTTCATGCCATGGATTTAGACTACAAAGAATGGAACATACATGTAAAAATACAGAGAATGAAATAAGAAAGTTTCTGCATTTTAGAATCTCTATATAAAATCCTGGCCTGCTATATGCAGTTAAGCAGCTCATGTTCCCAGATTACAGTATGCCCAAATTACCTTATCGTTCTGGGAAGTACGTTGATTAATACAGTTAATGAGGAGATTAAAAGAAATTGTGTCAAGGTTCTCCAAAGAGCATATTTACATGTTAATTATGTGTCTCTGTGTGATCTATGGAGCACCAAAATCCCCCACCATCCGAATAGGCCTAAGTGAAATAGCAAAGTATTTCTACGAGGTTTAAGGAAGCTACAAAGGTCTGTGGAGGACCAGTACGACACAGTCTGAAGAACTGTATCACTTTCCTTTAGGTAATTTGTAGTTTTCCTTGATGTTGCTGTGAAACCTGCAAAGCCTAAAGTAAGTTGGATCTAGATTTTGTCTAAAACACTAGTAGTTCCAAGGACAACACAAATGAATACAATTATTACCTTTAAGAACTGTTCCTTCTAATTTGCAGCTCCAACCATCAACTTTTCGAAACTTGAGTCCTTTTCTTTTATCGCAAAGAATCCAGTGTCATCATTGCAATAGCCACTTGACTGATCAAAGGACATGCTGGATTGTTGGGATTCCATGTGACCGAGGTGAGGGCAAGTTTAGTTCCACATCTAGCTTTGCCAGGCACTCTTGTTCTGCATTGGCTCACTCTTGTTAGCAAGGAAAATCTGGAAAGCACAGGCACCAAGGCAATGCTAACCAGGAAACCAAACTCTGATTCCATGCGAACCCCTTGCCCATGGTGACACAGTAACCTGTAAAGAATCCAAACACGCCTGTACTCCAAAAAAATTGATCCTTGAACTTATGGGATACTGAGTAGAGTGGATGTTTTAATGGCATGAGCACTTAAGATTATGAAAAGTAACCACATTCTTGTGCCAGATCTACCATTATATGAGCTTCATTGGTGACCATTCGCATATGAAAGCTGATTTTTCTCAGCTCAGATGTGATCTCTCTCATCTGTGGATGAGATGCATCTCCACCCACAAACATATGAACTTCATTTGCAATCTCAGTCCAACTGTATCCAGGTTGTTTCTTCACACCTCTTTCTTTCATTTGACCTCTTACTTGATTGACTTGACCCCACATGCCAGCAGCAGCATATATATTCGAAAGAATCACATAAGGACCTGAACTTTCAGAGTCTGATTGAACAAGCATCTTAGCAGCAAGTTCACCGAGCTGCACGTTACCATGTATCTGACATGCTCCGAGCAAAGAACCCCATACATTTTTCTCAGCTTCTAATGGCATATCTTTTATATAATTAGAAGCTTTCTCCAATTGTCCTGCTCGGCTCAATATATCCACAATACAAGCATAGTGTTCAGCTCTTGGGGATATGGCATATTTAGATGACATCAGATCAAACAATTTCAAGCTGGCATCCACCATGCCAACATGCCCGCATGCAGATAACACACTAAGGAAGGTGATATCATCGGGAATAAGTCCAGTCACTTCCATCTCATGGAATAGTGCTATAACTTTCTGATATTTACCGTGTTGTGCATATGCAGCGATTATTGTGTTCCAAGAAACGATATCCTTGGTTCTAAGATTGATGAAGACTAACTCTGACTCACCCACATTGCCGCATTTACTGTACATTGTCATCAAAGCATTAGAAAAAGAGATGCCAGATTCTAGCATTGCTTTGATGGCGATAGCATGTGTGGATTTTCCTTGTCTGAGCAAAGCAAGAGCAGAACAAGCTGTCAGGAGTGCGATAAGAGTCGCATGATCTGGTTTTACACCTTCCCTAAACATTACAGCATGCAATCTCATGGCTTCTTCCCCATGTCCATTGTGAACATATCCTGCAGAAATACGGAGAAGTGAACCGTGAGCGTTTCTATCATTGCATAATCGGTGGCACAATGAATAAAAGAGATAGATGCATGATCTTTATATTTTATTCTGTTTACCAAATCCCCATCTTTAACAAAAAAATGAATTGATAAGATTATCTGAATTACTGAATCAAGAACTATATAGGTATGAAACACATGAGCTAAAAGCTTGAAATTCCACAGTTTGTCCAACATGACTGTTGCATTCACCAAGTATATCTTCTTCTTTTTTTTAATTAAATAAACAAAAAATAAAGTAAAGCATGAATGCGCAAAAGTTAAAACTGTTAAGGTTCTCAAATACAAGGTCAAATAAAACATGGCAATCATACACTTGAAGACCCCCTAGACAAGTTATAGCTTCAGACTATTACAGCCATCAGTAGGTGTACTGTGTACACTTTGTAAACTGTAATTCACAAGAAGTTTATTGCACATAAAAATTGTTCAAAGCTTATTATCTATCATTTGAAGTAACTCGATGACACAAGTAGTTGAGGAATGTGGGTGGGCAGCCTCATCTACAGCTTGCCAAAACGAAACAGTAGGAAAGAAGATTCAACATGTAGGACATACCAGCGATCATGGCATTCCAGGAGATGACATCCTTGTCACGAATCCCATCAAACAGCCTTTTAGCGCTCTGCACATCCCCCTGTTTGCAGTATGCAGTGATCATCGCAGTGCACGCCACAACATTCTTCGCGGGCATCGCTTCAAACAATTCTGTCGCCTCGACAAACATGCTGTTGTCAACGTACCCACTGATCATGGCCGCCCAAGACACCAAATTCCTGTCGGGCATTGCGTCAAACACCTCCCGCGCCCTTGCAACCTCACCGCGCCGCGCAAGCCCATCCACCATGGTTGTGTAGGACACCACGTTCCTCTTGGGCATTTCTCCGAACAGCCTATCCGCTTCATCCGCTCGGCCGAGCCGGAGGAGCCCCGCGAGCATGGCGTTCCACGTGGCTACGTTGCGCTTCGGGGCGCCGGCGAAGTAGGCGGAGGCGGCGTCCAAGTCCCCGTGCGCGAGGCAGCCGGCGATGATTGAGTTCCAGGAGACGACGTCGCGGGAGGGCATGGCCTCGTCGAAGAGGCGGCGAGCGGCTGGTAGGTTGTGGCGGCCGGCGCGCCAGAGCGCGGTGAGGAGCGCGTTCCAGGAAACGACGTCGCGGTGCGGCATGGCGTCGAACACCCGGCGCGCCGCGGCGAGATCGCCCGCGCGGGCGAGGGCGCTGATGCGCTGGTTGTCGCGGAGGAGAAGGCGGGCGGCGAGGGAGGCGGGGCCACGGAGCGGGAGCATCTCGAGTTTGGACTTTGGAAGGGAGTGCAAGCCGAATTCGAGGCCCCCGATTGATTCAATTCACCCACCCATTGCAATTGCAATTGCAAATGCCCCCACAATTTAAGTTAGCCATTTCTTCTTCTATCCTTCCTAACAAACACATGAGAAGAAGAGAGATGTGTTGGGCGATGGGCGATGGCCGATGGATAGATATACACTGACACACGCCTCCTCAATACCTCATCACCAAAAAAGAATAAATAAACAAAGTGAGATCGATCGATCAGAGCTTGCGCGCGAGCTGGATGAGCGAGTTGGCTTTCCTCTGCGCCCTGCTGGTTCCGTTCTTGGCGATCTTGGAGAGGTCCTCGTGGAGTCCAAACCTGAGCCCGTGCACCAGCAGCGGCCTGTTGTTGGTGCCCAGCTCCAGCAACACCGACAGCGCACACTCCTTGTTCTTGGGCGTGCTGTCGCCGTCCTTGATGAGCCGCACCAGCTTCTCCACGAACGCCGTCGTCCCGATCTCGGCGCGGCACGCGGCGTGCGACGACAGCAGCAGGAAGATGGACTGCGCCTCGTCCACCATGCCCAGCGACCTGTCGTCCATGACCTTGAGCAGCACCGGCACGATGCCCGCCTGGGTGGCCCGGGGCTTGTTCTGCGGGCTCAGCACCAGGCTGAAGATGGCCGTGGCGGCGTCCTTCTTCCCGCGGGCGGTGCCGCTGCTGCGCAGCAGCTCCACCAGCGGGGCCAGCCCGCCAAGGCTCCCGATCGCCGCCTTGTTCTCGTCCAGCATGGACAGGCTGAAGAGCGTCGCCGCCGAGTTCTCCTGCGCCTCCGGGGTGCCGTTCCGGAGGATCTCGATCACCAGCGGGATGGCGCCGCCCCTGGCGATGAGCGCCTTGTTCTTGTCGTCGATGGACAGGTTCAGCAGCGACGTCACCGTGTTCTCCTGCACCTTCTTGTCGGGGCACGCCAGCAGGCCGATCAGCGCCGGGATGCCGCCGGTGTCGGCGATCAGCGTCCGGTTCTCGGGGCACTCCTTGGAGAGCCGCCGGATCTTCTTCACGGCCTTGCGCTGCACGTCGGGGTGGATGGACGACAGGCCTTCCACCAGCGACGGGATCCCGTCCTCCTTCTCCTTGTGCTGGCCTTCCTCCGTCTCCGCCGGCTCCCGCTTCTGCAGCTCCACCATGTGCTTGTCGCACCACTGCAGGATCAGGTTCTTGAGCGCGTAGTTGGGCGCCAGCGACAGGTGCGCCAATGGCTGCCGCGACTTGGGGCACGTCCGCTCCCCGCTGTCCAGCCACTTCTGGATGCTCCGCCGCTCGTACGTCTGCCCGCTGGCCACGATCACCGGGTCCGTCATGATCTCCAGCGTGATGGGGCACAGAAAGTCGTTGGGGACCATCAGGGAGGGGCACTTGTCAAGGCTTTTGGCGGGCATGGACACTTCGCCGCCCAGGACGTCCTTCTCGTCCACGCCGGCGATCTCCTTGAACCGGTGGAGCAGGTCCACCATCATCTGCCGGGTGCTGTCGACGCTGTTGCTGTTCCTGTCGTTGATGAGCTTCTTTACGGCCTTCGTCTCTGCCCGCAGCTCCGCCAGCGTCTGCAGCTCCAGCTTCTTGGCGAGCCGCTCCAGGATGGCCCGGTCGGCGTTCCTCTCCTCCTCCTTGTTCTGGAGGATAACCATCAGATCCATGGACAGCTCCATGTCCTGAGTGTCCGTTCGCTTCTTGCACCTCGTCAGCTGCGCGTTCATCAGCTCCACCTGCAGCAATGGAATGAATGAATGACAGAGATCGACACACATGCCCATGCCAGCCGGAGATGCAGCTTACTTGCTCCTTGACCTCATCGGAGATGGCGAGCTCGGCGTACGGCATCCCGTCCAGCGCGCTGTGCATCTTCTCGTACACATCGCGGAACTTGGCCAGCACCGTCTCGCTCTCAAGCGCCTGAAATGAAATCAGAGAGCGTCAGGCAACAAGGCCGTACGCATGCAATGCAAGCAATGCCAGTGATTGATCGGCCGATCTTGGATCCCCCGCCCCCCTCACCAGGTAGATCTTGCTGCCGTCGTGGCACGACCGGAGCAGGCGTCGCGCGGCGGCGAGCGCGCGGCCGAGCAGGGCGAGCCGGCGGTAGGCGTCGTCGGTGAGCCGTGGCGCGGCGTCGCGGAGCTCCTCCAGGAGTGGCAGGACAAGCTCCAGCCAGCGGAGGAGTTTGGCACACTCCTTGCGCTGCGTGCGCTGGAACTCCACGAAGGCTCGCGCCGAGTTCACGGTCACCACGAGCTCCTCCACCAGGTCCTCGTCGTCCATCTCCCGCCCCATCGACGGCTCCGCGGGGTCGTCCGGGGACGACGGTGGCAACGTCGGTGGCGGCATGCGGCATCAAGCTCTCGATCGATCCAGTCACCGGCGACTGATCGGGACGACGATCGACAAGCACCAACAGGAACAACAATGGGAGAAAGATGTGCGAAATTCCAGGGAAGGATCACAAGTGCTCCGACGCTCCGGGCCAGACACGGCACAAGAAAAATGGACAATGCTATGTATAGTGCGGTGCCCCTTGCGTGCTACACCTGCCGAGCCAAAATGCATACCATCCCGCTTCCATTTCTATCTATTTCTCTACTATATATGAAATGGAACAGGGATGGAAGCCGGAAATAGTTATGCTTTGGTTCATATATAATCTCCTCTAGCTTAACTTGCAATTCATATATGAAATTTATTTATGAGCTGAATACATGTTTCTTCCTGTGATAATATAAAATGATATTGGTTTTTTTCTTGAGAATGAGACTTTACAGCGCATACGCTCACAACACGCACGCAAACCTACCCCTTCCCCTATGAGTACTTCCGAAGGACTGAGCAGCCGGCTGATCTGGAGATTCCCGAAGTCACCACTAGAGCTTCGTCGTCGACGGGAACGTCGCTTACCACTTAATGCATAGCGCCGGTAAATCCTGGAAAAATCCCAGAAAAAGGTGCGAACACCAGGATTTGAACCCTGGTGGGTAACGTCCCACTGGACCATCTTACTATTGGACTACGAGCCAATTCACGTATAAAATGATATTGGTGCAGTCGTTGCGGGCAAACCAATGTCCATTGGCAGCCCAAGCAATCAAGCTTTTTTAGAGAACAGGTGGGCCTAAAAACAAAAACAAACTAACCCAGCCCACGGTGTTGGTATTGATCTGGTAATTAGCATTGCATAGTTCGCCTCTTTTCCGTGGGTTTAATGACCTTTGACAGCGTATGTTGTTGGTGTTGATATGGTAATTAGCATGCCAACTTCCCCTAAAAAACAAATGGCACATATCAAGCTAGGTGAATGTTGAACACGTTAGGACAAAAAAAAAAGAATGTTGAACACGTGAAAAGATCCATCAACCGATTAGCAACACTAAGGTCCGGGTTGGATCAACTAAAATAAATTATAGTTGCTATAAAATAACTAGAATTGATCCTTACAACTCAACTAAGTTTATAGCCTATTCAGAACTAGTAAACCAGATTATAAAAAGCTATTGCCTAACTCCCGCATAGTTAGTTTTATAAGGAAAAATTAAAATACTATCATGGTTTATAAAAAGTTTAGCTTGTCCAAACGAGGTCTAAATTGGCTTACACATGATTACAAGTGGCCAAGGAACACATGGAAGAGACGAACCGGTACATCAAAATCCTGACCGTCGTACTACGAACTTACCAGGCAAAACTTTGCTGAGAAATAGTGTTAGAAATTAAATAAAGAGTCAAGTAGTGTTTGAGGATGCCAAATAACACTCGGGAAAGCCACTGCACGAAAGGAAAACCGTGAGCTGCTAGCTGGACAAACTCCATACAATACAGGAGTATAATATGGTTTTGACTACATGTACTACTACTAATCCGTGGTACTATTACCGTATCGCTAGCACCGCATGGTGTTTTGTCAATGACGGTCGTTTTCGGCCGTGTCAATTCGCTTCCAGTGCATCCCGGGAGCGGCGAAATGACGCTCATGTCCTGCAAGTGCCAGGCCATGAGCCCATGAGCATGAGAAATTTGCCCCGGCGTCGCTAGCTCTCCATCACAGCATGAGTCCCCACACGGGCACACCCAGGTGGGTCCCTCTCCAACAGCAACATATGCTCCTTTAGCCAAGTTACAAGACGACAGCAATAGCCAATAGGGACTCGGAAAGAAGAGGGCAAAAAGTCAAATGGCGATTGGTCGATGATACTAGGTGTGGTGTATGTATCAACGAAACGAAAACAGGGCACGGCGATCTCACTCAGTCGGTTAACGATGCATCCACCTCAGCTTAATTATTTGGTTTGCACACCGCTGTTACTTGTGTCTGATGTGATCCACATCTCGCAGGTCCCCTGCTGTGGTATTGATAAGCTCAAACATGAACGTGGAACCTTATGATATTATTAAATATTATTTGGCATGAAGCCAGAGATGCAAACCTCGTTCGTAGATTCGCCCGAATTATACCGTAAATCAATCGTTGAGAAGCTCTTTAAAGGCTCGCTCGGCATGTCGCGGCCGCCAAGGCCCGAGGGGAATTCCACGTCAAAAGCACCCACAAGAGGGCGAGCGCACCCGCCGGCCACCAAAGGGAAGGGGAAGAAGGCCGTGGACGCCGGGCCTTGCCTGCGGGTGAATCGGTTTGCATTTGCGTTGCTGATCCATGGGCATCGTCCGATGAACACAACAGACTTTCTATGGAAGCAAATTTAAACATGTTTACGTTATTAAAAAAATCAAAAAATAGACATGACGTGGATGACTTCGGTAAAAATAAAAGTACTCATTGCAAACGTGCTTTTCCGATGCTTGTTGGACAGAAATGGGTAGTGAAGTTGCAGTGTGCATCTTCTTGGCTTCTACAGAAAAGAGAGGAATTGCTTTGCTCTTCACTCAACTGTGAGTGGACCCACTGTGGGGAGTGGACACCAGGAATCGCTGTCAGTGACGAGCCTGACTTTTCACGTGGCACCGGGCCCACCGACAGCGACCCCCTCTCCAGCCCAGCCCACTGTCGCTTTCGATCCCATCACAATCTCCTGCTATTTCTTTCACAAAAGCCCCTGCTACTTCTGGCTAATTGGATTAGCATGCATTGTCCCTTCCTTCTACTACCACAATGGCAGGCAGAGCAGACAACACACACACACAGGGATGGGATGGCAAAAGAGGCAGCCATGCCAGATTACTACTACTGCTGTCTAGGAGTACTACGCGAGAATTGACAAAGGACAACTAGGTACAATTCCATTTTACAAAATTTGCAGAAACGCCCCCCACTGCTGGGCACTGCCGAGTTTTCTTCTTTTTATTATTCCCCTCCGCCCCTGGGCCGCGGCCCCCGGCCCGCCCTAGGCCCAGTGCTCCGTGGGCTCGGTCCACCACGGCAGCGACGGCGGCGGCTGCAGGTCCGCGAAGAAGCCCCCGCACGCGGCGTCGTCGTCGCCCAGGAACGCCGCCTCGTCCTCCTCCACCTTGAGCAGGTGCCCACCGTGGAACAACACCTCGCCGTGCTGGACCACCTGGAGCTGCGGAGCCGCCTCGGCGGTCACCAGCTCTGGCGGAGGAGGCGGCTCCTCCGGCGCCGTCTCTGCGTCGTTCACCACCCCGCTCGAGTCGCTGTCGGACGACCCCTGCTCCTGTTGCGCTGCCATGGCCGCCTCGGCGACGGGGGCCTCCACGTCGGACGCCGCTGGCTCCTCCTTCACCGACGACAAGGCGTCCTCGTCGTCCAGCTTCGCCTTCAGCTCCTTGATCTGCCACGAGACGAATGATTCTTCCGTAAATAATCACAAACAAATCAAATGCTCCCTGTAAAGAATCTATTTTTTCTCCCTTTTTTGGTGTGCACGTGAGGAATGGAACTGGAACCAAGAGGGAATTACCTCGGCGAGCAGCGTGTCCTTGTCGCGGCGGAGCTCATCGTGGTCGGCGCGGAGCGCATCGTACGAGTGGCGCAGCGCGGCGTAGTCGCGCTCCATCTGCTTGGTCTTCCAGCGGGCGCGCCGGTTCTGGAACCACACGGCCACCTGGCGCGGCTGCAGGCCAAGGTCCCGCGCCAGCCTTGCCTTGCACTCCGGCTCCAGCTTGTTGTCCGTCTCGAAGCTCCGCTCCAGCGCGCGCACCTGCTCCGTGCTCAGCCGCCGCTTCTTCTCGCCGAAGCCGACGCCGTTGGTGGACAGCACCATGTCCGAGACCATGTCCTCGTCGGCATCCTCCATCCCGACATCGTCTTTAGTAATTAATTGTTCCAAACAACAAACCCAGCATGTATGTCAGTCAAACCGGAAGGAGGCACTGAATCGCAAAGAGAGAAAGAGATTACCACCGTGAACCATCGGAAGGGGGCCGGGACTGCCGCCGCCACGGCCGCCGGAGATGGAACCGCTCGGTCTCTTCATGACTGCCGCCGCTGCTGGGTGCGGAATTCTCAGAGATTCCCAAGAGAAGAGCAGGAGGTGGGAGGAGGGACTCTGATCTAGAAAGAACCAAAGAGAAGGAAGGATGACAGACAGTCGGCTCAGGGGAAGGGCAACCGGGGAAAGGGGAACGAGGAGAGGCCGGGATGGCGCCTCCGATGATGCTTCTCCTCCATCTTGCTGAGACCACCACCACCCAGGACCATCACCATGGCTAGCTTGTCTCGGATCCAAGCGCCTCCTAGCTACTTGGAAGGCTTCTCAGGATCGCATTACTCTGTTTCATAGTGAGAGTGTGGAGCAGTACTGGAGTGGGGTGACTGGGTGAGAGACGGTTTTCTTCTTCTCTTGAGGGTTGCCTCTCTCTTTCCGGTTACTATTTTCGGCCGGCCGCCACAAGCGGAGACTGGAGAAGTGGAGATTGCAGAGCTCGGGTTGGTCAGTGGTCAGGTTACTTGGCATGGACTGGTGGTGTTAAAAATGACCATGGTTAAGCCTCTCTGTATGCACGGGACCAGGCGAAACCCGAGCAAACGCAAAAGAAAGACAACAGAGACCATGCATGCCAAGGAGAGAAATTTGAACTGTGATTTTACGCATCACATCAAATGAGGGCCTAATTAGTCGCAAAGTTGCCGCTTAGAACTCAGAACGTAGCACGCACCAGCAGTTTATTTGTTAGGAAAGCATGTATGGGTTTTTCTTCATTTTTCCTCGGCCTTCCCTAAATCCAAGTGATCCGAGGTTCCAACAAAAAATTTGGGATTTGAACTCTACTTTCTATTTTCTCTGATCTTTGCTCTTAGAGGGAAGGTGGACCTGTGAGCATGGTTGGGGGCATGACAGTGGAGCCTCAGCTCGGTATCCAAGCAAAGCCGAGTTAGTGTGGTGGTGGCGGGCGCGAAACTCGTCGAATGACGTAAATTTGAAAAAGGTATGTAACTGTAAGAGCTGTGAGCAATTGGAATGAAATGTTAGACGAAAAAAAGTAGAACCGTGAAAATAAGAAATTTTGTAGACATTGTATTATGGTTTTTTTGTTTGGAAAATAATAGGATGTGAAGAAGTAAGAGACACCTGAAATAGGAATTGTGAGAAATACTATTTTTCAAGGGCTCATATGCATTAGTCACATGAGAATTAGAGAGTAATTGGATGCCCTCTTGGGTTTGGACAATGACTTTGATTATAATCGGACTTCAAGGGAAGCAATATGAATCAACAACGGATTTGGATGTGTGGAGATGGCACATTGAGATGTTGCGGACATGGGAGGCTGCAAAAATGTTGGAGCAGAGGCTTGACATAGATGGGACGCTTGTAGTCCATAAAATTGAAAAGAAGTAAAGAAGGCACATATATAGAAATAATAAGGAAAAATAAAGGCTGGTATTATTTGATTTAGATTAGTAGCTCGGATGGGTGAAGGACCTATTTTGGGTCAAAATGGCAGGTAGAAGTAGAATCACCCTTGTTTTATTGTTTAGCTTTCATATATTGTTTATTATAAATTAACCCATCCAAAGTTATACAAGTTTATTTTATGACAAAACTAAAATGACTTAGCCATATTGGTTTGAACTTATCAGCCATTTTTCCTCAAGAAAACAACTTATCACTAGCATAAACCATTAGCCAAACAACAGGGGTTGTGCACAAGTCAACTGTACGTGTACTCGAAAGGAAGCAGTTGGTGATAGGCACGCATGTGGCAAACGTACTCGCTGATGATGCCCCATCCCCATGAAGCTACGACCTTTTGGAACGGTGATGGTTACAAAGGGCATTGACCGACTCCATGCATCTCACACTCTTCCGCCTTGGAGCCGACTTGCCGAGCAGCCGAGCAGCCGAGCAGCCGAGCAGGGCAGGTAGGAAAGGGGGCGGCCTTTTTGGAAGGCTGTGGAACGGGCAAGGCGAAAGCAATGGCACCATGGCAGAGCCCTCAGCAAGACGCCAGTCCATGCCCAGCTTTTTTGGGGGAAACGCCAAACGGAGCCGCTTGCTTTCGCACCCTTTTGCCAGCAGCCCAGCCCCATGGGCACGGCAACCTTTTTCGGCTTTTCCACGTACAAATAGCGGTCGCCGTTGTCGTGGTAGCTTCTGAACAAACCGGATCCGAGACGCCTGTAATCCCGCTTCTATTTCCGATCTTCTTGAATTTGATTGATCCCCTTGTTTTCCTTTTCATCAAACATTGCGCAGGTCGACGCTGTCGCGATCACGGGCCCTTGTATATTGTATATGGCTTGACGAATCTAATCGGACGTGAGACGGTGCTGACCGGCTCAGGCAGTCAGGATCGTTGATCGTACGCACAAAACTACTGAAACCACCTTGATTTCCGTGAAAGAAAATCGAGTGTAATATGACCATTTAAATCACATTACCCGATAACAGTTGAATCCATAATCTATACATCGAACAAAAGAGAACAAATAGAGGGAGTTATAATAACTTATTACATCGTCACAGGGCGGAATCAGAGTTCATGCAGCATAACAGTAAAAGCTTGAGGTGCGGAAGCTATCTTCTTCTCTCCAACTTGAGCGTAGACACGAAATCCTCAATCGCTGTACTCCCCAGATGAGTACTCACTCCTTGAACCTGAAACCAAATTTTCAGTACGATTTGTACTGGCCACACTCCCACCCTATGCATTGCTTTGTGGAAGTGGATGCAAAAATAAGGATATCTCAAAAGGAACCTATAAGGCTGGGGTTTTCCTATGAATTGTTCAAGTATATAAAACAATAGTATAATAAACAAGTTTTAAACACAAACCCATTCCCATCATCTATCTCCATCCATATCTGTAACATCATCTCATCTCATCTCCAACACCCTCTCAGACTCTGGTCGACAAGCCAACTCCCTCTTGGCTTGCCTCAGCGGCCCGCAGGCCTCAAACTGGCTCACGGCCGGAAAACACACTCAGAGGAAGGTAGAACACTCCACTCACTAGTCCGGTGCATGCGAAACATAGGAAAGGTCCATAGCCGAAGATTCGGTATATGTATCGATCGATCAACCATACACTCTGCAGAGGTTTCACTAATCCACCAGATAACCATCATCGATGCACGCGCGCACCTAGGCAGATTCCGGGCGTCTACTGCCATAGGCGATGCCACTCTACCATCCAGCACTGGATCACTGGAACTGTAAAGAGAGCATGTATCCGCTCCCGTAGAGGATGCCATGCCATGTACCCACTCCCGAAGGGGGTGCCATGATCGTCTCGGTAGGGTGTTAGCTCCATCCCATGCATATACCTTCCTATCACTTCTCGCCTAGCAGTAGTGGCATCGACCTATCCAGCGGTTCGGCCGTCTCCCCCCCATGGAGAGCGAGTGGAAAGCAAGAGATTCCTAGGTCTGGATACCAGCGCAACAGTTCCTAGATTTGAGCAAACCGGGATATCTTCATCAGGGTTTATCTTTAACGTGCTACCATGACACCTTCATCCCGGGCTCCACCTCTCAGAGGATCACACCCAAGGACCACCATCACATCTCAGTTAGCCCGCCACAGGCTCCTCTCATGGGAATGTCCAGAACCATTCCCTGGCAAGACTTGCTCCAAAAGCTCGTCGTAGATCCCAGCTCGATCGAATCAACCCTCACCCTACTCCCTGCCGTAAGCCCCACCCCAAACCCGGATATAACATCATCAGCTCACATGCCCATCTGAAACATCAACTCACACATCCAGCCTGGCACCCTCCAGGCCTTCCCCGGGTTCATCATGTCGCATCAAAATGTAAGCGAGTGAAGTATAGAAATATAAGTATAGCAGATAAGTAGGTGGCTATCATAACAGCGGGTAAGCAGGTGATAGTTTACAACAAGGTAGGGCTCATCAAATAAATACTCTATCATGCAGTCCTAGCACAGGCATAGCATTATAGCAACATGAATTTAAAGCACTAGCCATACTATAATTGACATGCGTAATGGGATCTACGAGGTTGGATGGTGTGTGGCACCTTCACTGACGTAGCTGTCGGACTTTTTCTGGTAGTCACTGTCGTCAGACTTGTCCTCGCTCGAGCCTGTAACGAGATTTAACGGTCGCGGAAGCGACCCCTATAGATTAGCACAAAGAACGAATGTAAAATAGAAGATTCAAATACACTCAAACATAGCCTAGATAGATAGGGCTCGATTTATAGAAAATTTGGATATGTGGATCATAATTTTCTGAGCTCGTATGAATTAGTTATGAATTTTCAAAGATTTAACCATTTTTTGAAAAGAAAAAGGGCTCGAGGGTTAGGGTCTCGAGGGGTTACGGTCTCAGGGGTTACGGTCTCGAGGGGTAGGTCTCGAGGGGGTACGGTCTCGGGGTTTACGGTCTCGAGGGTATGCTCTCAAGGGGTATAGTCTCGAGGGGTATGCTCTCGAGGGGTACGGTCTTGAGGGGTATGGTCACGAGGGGTAAGGTCGCGAGGGTAAGGTCTTGATGTTACGGTCTCGAGGGGTATGGTCTCGAGGGGTATGCTCTCGAGGGGTACGGTCTCGAGGACACTGTCTCGAGGGTTAGGTCTCGAGGGGGTTACGGTCTCGAGGGTTAGGTCTCGAGGGGGTTATGGTCTCGAGGGGGTTATGGTCTCGAGGGGTACAGTCTCGAGGATACTGTCTCGAGGGGTTATGGTCTCGAGGGGTATGCTCGAAGACGGAAAACTGCTCTGCTTCCACAGCGGTGCTCGGCCGGTGATGGCGAGGTTAAATATGTGGCGAGGGGCTGCTCCAGGACTTCGCTAACCCGTGCATCGTCCTCAGGTCATCAAGGCGGACACGTAGGTGGTCGTCAAGTCAGGAGCTTGGTTCCGGCGACGTGCTTTACGGCGGACAGCGCTCGAGGGTGACGGTGCTCGAGGTGTTGAACTCGAGGGTCGGCGCATCGAGGTGTCAAACTCGAGGGTCGGTTTGTCGAAGGGTCAAGCTCGAGGGTCGGTTTGTCGAAGGGTCAAGCTCGAGGGTCGTTTTGTCGAAGGGTCAAGCTCGAGGGTCGGTTTGTCGAAGGGTCAAGCTCGAGGGTCGGTTTGTCGAAGGGTCAAACTCGAGGGTCGGTTTATCGAAGGGTCAAACTCGAGGGTCGGTTCGAGCGCGTGATCTGTCTCGGACGAGATCGGCTCGAACGCGGAGTTCCTCCTCGGTGATCGGCGGCGGGGAAACCCTCAATTCCTGGTGCCACAAAGGATCTCTGGCGCCATTAACCCGCCCGTCGGTTTCAGGACTTCTCAACGGACACGTTGATGGGCTTCAGGGCGACAGCTTTACTTCCGGTGACGAGCTCTACGGCGGACAGCGGCTCGATGGCGACGGCGCTCGATGTACACTTCACACCGAGTCACTCCAGCTCCAATTGGTGGCGTAGATGGACGGTTGGAGTCACGCAACACCTGCTCGAGGTGCCGGCGGTGACCAAAACACACGGCGGAGTCCGCGCGGGCAGCAACTCCCACGGCGGAGCTTCGACAGGTCCTCGGTGCACGGCAACGGCACTCCGAGAGGGTCCACGGTCTCCATCTTGCCCACTCGATGCAGCTCGTCACGGCGGAGCTTCCCGGCTTCTTCCTGCTCCTCGAGGGTGGTCGATGGTGGCAGGAAACGACGGTGAACGACGGCGTTCTGGAGCGGCAATGTACTGACACGTCGATGACAAGGTGGTTCGGGTCGATGCTCTGGCGAGGCAAACGCGGAGCTAGGGTGTGCACGGGGTCCGTCTCATCAAGGCGAGCGCGGATCCAGAAACAATGGAGGTCGAGGCTCAACAGAAAGGCGGCTGGGTGATCTCGCCACGGCGGAGCTTGGCGCGCGGCGATGAACTGGGTGGCTTCCGTTCCGGCATCCTCCCGATGCCGTGGTCCAAGAGGCTCGGCTAGTCTCGTGTGTGTGTGCGGGTGTGTCCAGTGAGGTCGGTAGTGACCTGGGCCTACGCGCTCACGGCGGAGCGCCATGGCCAACAGCACGGCGGAGGGTTCGAGAGAGCGGCGATGGCGGTGCTCACCGATGGGTCGATGAGGATGGAGGTGCGGTACAAGTCCAAGCGGCTCCGGCTCGCGGTACTGCTCCTCCGTCCCGCTCCCGACGCAGCAGCGGCGGCCCCGAGTCGACGGTCTTCCTCCCCAAATCCGGCGACGGATTCTTCTCTTTCCCCGACTCCTTTCTTCCCCCTTCCTTCAGCTCTTCTCCAATCGAGGCTGGCAAGGAGGAATTAAGCTCCACCAGAGCGGTGGCGGCGATCTGGGAACCCTAGGGTGTCGGGGTGCTTGCTTTATAGGGCGGACGCGGTGGTAGGTAGCCGACGGACGGTCGATCACGGCTCTGCTTGATCGAGCGGCCAAGGGATGTCCAGGTCAGCAGCTGAGGCTCGATCTGGGTCTAGAGAACAGTGAGAGGGGGCTACGTAGCGCTGGGTGTCGAAGTTCTTTATGGCGGCAGCGTTCCACTGCGGCGACAGCGCAGGTGCGCGCGCGCGCGTGGAGAATCTTGCCTGTGGCCGTGGGAACTTTACGCGGGCTGGTCGGTCCAGGTGGCTTGCGGGCGCGCGTCGATGCGGGGCGACACGGGATCGAGCGGTCGAGGCAGGTTGCTTAGGAGCGACGCCGGGGAACAGTGCTGACACGAGCACGCGCGGCCGGTCGGGTGACCTCAGCGGGCGCGATGACACGTGGGTTCCACTTCGGGGGCCCCATCGTCAGCGACTCATCGGCAACGGAGGCTCGGTGCGGCGCGCGGACGCGCGCGGCTCTTGCTGGGCCGTCGGCCTGGTTGGGCCGCGCAGCGCGGGGTCGAGCGACGAGTGCAGGCGAGCGCGCGGCCGGGCCGGCTGGGCTGCTCGGGCTGATCTCCTCCTTTTCTTTTTCCTTTTCTTTTTCTTTTTCATTTTCAAATATATTTTTATATATACTTATATATATATATATGTGGTGTGCTAATTTGTGCAACAAAATAGTGAGCATACATGGCCCAAATAAGGCTAGGGTATTATTCCCTTAATATTTATTTGTCAAAATAAATATTATGTTGCCATTTTTAATAACCAACACATAAACCAAATAAAAATCCAACTCACTCTTTTAATGCAACATGATGATTAAACTATTGAAACATTAAAATGTAACAAGCGAACATAGAGCATTGTTATGAGATGTTAAATAATTTACAACATATGAATGCCATGCATGACATGCTAGGGTTGATGCATATGTAAGGGGTAGATGATGACATGTCGCACCACATCACTCAGGGTTTTGTCAAAAAAAATTTTGTAGTTCGAATTTTCGGGTTGTTACAACTACTGTCTTTTTTTAACTAAAAATCGTATGTATGTACGTATGTATACAAAAACACATTTGAAACTAGGCAAAACAGTCGAATTTACTGTATTGATAGTTCGTTTGAAACTAGGTAAATGGTCACAGAATTTACACTGTATTGAAAGTCTGTTGGCCAAAATTTTAAAATTTTAGATTTGTTTGAAAAACTTAGGCAATAGCTGCGGCCGGGCATGTTGGTCAGTCTCTGCTTGTTGGAATATAAGTTGCCCATCTCTCCCCATCAGCTTAAGCTTTTGGGTTAAATTGGTTGGTGCATGGCTTGTCCGCCGCTAAGATCTCTCGCCAGAGTCTCGATGTGAGGGGAGTGTTGGAATATAAGTGAATTTCCCACCTCTCCCCATCAGTTTAAGCTTTTTGGTTGAATTGGTTGGTACATGCAACTCAATACTGCTCCTTCTCTCACAAACAGCAACAGCTGCATGCATGCAGCAAATTAAAGACTTGTCAAGGGGACACGAGACAAGAGAGAGCAAGATATCCTATCCGCCCATGCGCATCCACTCTTCAATTTATCTTCCAATCGCATGCAGCTTTGCAATCGTTTGTTTGTTTATACAAGAACTGTCTCCAATAAGAACCTAAACACGGCACCAATTCCTTCATATCGGTCTCACACAGTAAATAGTCATGCACCCCAAATTTAGACATCTCCAACAGCCGACGCAATCTCCACCACGTCTCCTTCATCCCCGCGACACATCCTCCTGCGCGGCGGCGCTTCCTGTGCCAAGTGGCAGAATCCTTGGGGCCCACTGCAACCGCGACGCCTCGAGCGCCCCTCTTGGCTAGAACGACAGCGCCCTCGGCGCTCCAAGCTGCGGGTCCGGAGATCCATGCGCTCCAGGCTACGCCCTGGTACCCCACCACCAACGGCACAACATCCTCCCAAGATCCATGGTGGTGCGGCGCGGGTCCCTTCCACGCAAAGCAAGGTTGCACGAGGAAGGCTCCCGCGGAAGCCCTCGGCCTCTCCAGCGGCCGCTTTCCCCGCCTTCCCCGCCGACGACCTGTCCTCGAGCAGCGTCGCCAGAGGCACCTGTTGCCGAGGGGAAAGGCGAGGCCAAGGCCGGGGGTGTGGCTGTCCACGCCGGCGGCTCGCCGTGGGTGCCTCACCGTCGCGTCATGATGAAGACCTCCCAGGCCCGCAGATCCAGCGCCTCCGACGTCACAGGCAAAGCCCGCAACCTCGCTGCCGCATCCTTCCCCAAGCCTATCCCCGCCACTTCCTCCCCATTCCTCGTCCTCCTCGTGCTGGCCTTGCCCCAACGTCTGCTCCGCCTCCGCTCCACACGCCAACTACGCCACAGAGTTTTAGGTCGAGGAGAGTGAAAACCGACGAAGGACGTATATTTGCCTTCCCTCTCCTCTACACAAAATGAGTTTGTGTAGAGGTTTGCCTATGCTGTTGGACGCTGTTTTTCCCCTTGCAAGATGCATTTTGTGTTTGGGTCCTCATATGGGGAAGCTGTTGGTGACAGCCTTAATAACCAAGAGAACAGGCAGGCAACTACGGCTCTGTTCATGCATACAGGCAGGCAGTGGTCTCGAAAAATGCGCAACGGCGTGGTCTTAAAAAAAACTACGGCTCTGTTCATGCATACAGGCAGGCAGCCAAATAACAGGCTTGGGGAAGCAGGCTGTCGGTCGCGGCATCACAACACAAGATTTAACAATCTTCATCATCATGGATTTAATATACAGCAAGATTTAGGTCAAACAAATGACAATCATGCATTTGTTTCCCTATATATGATGGTACATCAATCAAACCAAAGGATACATAAGACGCTATTTACAACATAAGAAAGCCCATCATCTTTCTAGCTTTGATAATGATCAAAAACTTTCTAAAGACGGTACATCAATCAAATCAAATCAAATCATAGAATATATAAGACAGTCTTTACAACCTACGAAAACCCATCCACATTCTAGTCTAGGTAGATAATGCTCAAAAACTTCTAAAGATGAGCATTCCTCTGTTATTATGCATTCATAGGCACCTCAGAAGAAAAACGAACCCCCACCTCCGATCCGATAGTGGATCATGAGTTACTTGCTTAATAATGTATATATATAATATGTGGTACGATTTTCACCTATATACTTACACTGCCAAAAGACTCATCTCAATAAAGACCCAACAATTTCCACTATAATGCACCAGCAAATCCCCAAATTACAGCATTGATTACAGCTGTTATAAAACCCAGCTTGAAGACATCTGGAAGGCCAACGTACCCCGCTGCACAAGGAAAACATCAGGTTACCCAAGGAAAACAAGCAGTTTGTGCTTTCATTTCATTATAAGGGTCCATTTGAATTATCATTTTGCTTGTATATATGAAGATAGTTTTCAAGTTCAAAAACACTGTCTTACCTGCAAAGTAGAAATTGATGCTAGAGAAGGATTTAGTCAATTGAAGCGACAAAAATAACAGAGAATCAAGATATGTTCTACACATTGCAATACCAGTAGAACCAAATCAATTAATTAACAGCTCTATAAATTGGTATGGAAAACCAGGTTCGAAACAAGTATGGAATGGCACCAATCCAACGCTGTGGATTGCGAGATAAATTGGGAAAATATGTATTATCCAACAAAAGAGGTGGAAAAGCACAATTACCTCCAAAGTATACTGCAGATTGCC
>CM041635.1:64698-100266 GCA_023333625.1 Bothriochloa decipiens
TGATGGATGGTGGAGCGAGAGAACTTATCATGCAAGCAAGAGAAAAGGATCATAGGTTTTACAGTCTGTCCTTAGCCTTTGTTTTTTTCTGGACAACAGGCCTTATTCTTTAGTTATCTTATCTCTCGATCTATAAAGTCATATAGGAATCTGGGCTTTATTAATGTGTGAAATTGCATGCAAGCGGCAGATCACTAGGAATGAGTAATTTTTTTTTCATTCCTCCAAAAGCGCCTGTGTGTTCCTACTGTTCCAAAGGAGGCTCTACGTTCCAAACCATACTACAATGAATAGAATTACAAGAACTCAATTCCTCTATTTTTCTACGCTCTCTTTTCATGAACCAAACATGAATTAAAAGAAATCAATTCCTCTATTTTTCTACACTCTCTTTCCATAAACCAAAAATGACCTTAGTATGATAGTGAAGCCCTCACCTGAACACATCGCGCTATTAATACTACATTAGGCATAGTCCATCCAGCCAAACATGGATCGACTATCTTATACAGGCCCGAATACAACCAAAAGACTCCCATTTTCCTATCATAATATTTCACCCTATGATTTGGTTGATGTGGGCAAACCAACTACAAAAGATAAGTTTCGTGTGAGGCCGCCAAGCTAAGTCGTCTCCAAGAAATTGTTGTGGCAAAAAATATTTATTCTAATTACCTTCACACTCAAAAGATATAAAGCCAGAGCTCTGTGTGTGGCACGGTTCTGGCCAGAATTTTTCGTGAACTGAATAAATTTCTGGACTACATACAACCTGCCAAAGTGCCAAGTGTCAACCCGTGACGTGTGGGATCAGAAAGAAAAAAAGTAGTGTCAACTGCTCCACGCCGAGGACAAGGAAGTCAAGGAGGCCGCCGGGATTCTCATTTGATGGGCTAACGGTGTTGGACCAGCATGGACCATATGTGCGGGGCCTTATACCAGGCCTAGCAGAGCGGCACTTTCGAAGACTTTAGCCCTTTCGGCCCATAGCTCGCCACGGCGCTTTCGCTCCGTACTCCCGATCCTTATCTATCTACTACGGCCTTCTCGACTCGAGTTTCGAGTTTTCTCAAAAAAAAAAAAAAGACTTGAGTTTCGAGTGACGTCTCCACGCATCCATCCACCTCAGCTCCTTCTCCACCCGCGCAGCGCGAGCGGAGTCGCCTTCTCGAGTGAAGTCTCTACCCATCCTCCTCGGCCGCCCACCCCCTCCCCGGCGGCCCCCGCGCAGTGCGACCGGAGTTTCGGAGTACGCCGTCGCGGCTGCTTCTCCACTTGCCACGAATTCCTGGCGCGGGTGCGGATTTTCGCGGCGTATAGGAAGGCTTCGCTCACCGAAAAAAATGGCCTCAATCGCGCGTCCGTCCTCAGCGTCGTGCGCTCGGCGAGTCCCTCAATCCTTCCGATTTCGCTAAATTCTGCATTGAACAGGAATCAGATGATGGAGTCTCTTGCGGAAAATGCAGTTAATTAAGAGTATCTGTATATAGTGAGGGAAAAAAAATCTTAGGGCCGGTATGGCTGTATTCACTTCTGAACACTAATAGCCCTACTAAGAGTATGGAATTTTGGTATTGGTGAGTCAGTTATTAGGTATCCAATATTATAAGGTATAGGTATGTTTTGTTTTAGCCTTAGGGTCTTAGATCTGTTAGCCTAGAAGATTAATGGTCCTATTTCTAGGATGGATTGGTGGATCTGTGCATTTTGTATTATCTTTCCACCTATCCTACCATCACATGCCTTGTGTTGTCGGGTGCATAAGATGAGTGTTGCTGTGTTGAGCTAGAGACCTTGTGTAAAATAATCTTCTCTTTAGAACAGTTTTACTGATTGGAAGCCAAACTCGAAGCAGACGAGTAAAGTAGGAAAGGCCATGGATAAATATAGCTCACTAGCTGTTTTTGTTTCTCTTATTCACACTGCTCCAACTTGCGTGAGGGAAAATGCAGTTCCCCCATTATTTACCATTTATACAAAAATGTATTACTTTTATTTTCACACCATATTTTCTTGTTTCATTCTTAATTTTGTCCTTTTAAATTGACTCATGTATTGGAAAACACTTTCCATGGCTAAACAACATCTATGGTCACTGCAGGACTTCTAGGTTGTGTTGTGATTTACCAAGTGCTAGATCAAACAGTTTAAGGACAGTCAGAGCAATTTGCTTGGAAAACACCTGTCAACTCAGAAAGTTCCATATATCTCATGCTATGGGAGGTTCATCAGAGAATGTTATTATAAATGGGAAGGCCAACCCATCTAATGCAGTTCAAGCAGATGCTGTTGCGCTTGGGACCATTTCAGCTGATATGTCTCCTGTTGTTGATGGTTTTTCTGTTGATGACGATGAGCTTGACCTAGATTTCCCTACAGAGGGTTTCTCATCCATACCTGAAGCCATTGAGGACATTCGTCAAGGAAAAGTATGTCTGATTGCCAAATTCGCATTTTCTGATATTTGTGTGGTTATATGGCAGTCATTCCATTATATCTATAAATTTCTTATTGAGTTTATGCTGCAGTATGTCATTGTTGTGGATGATGAGGATAGAGAGAATGAAGGTGATCTTATCATGGCAGCATCAAAGGTCACACCTGAGGCTATGGCTTTTGTAGTGAGGCATGGCACCGGGATTGTTTGTGTCAGCATGAAAGAAGAGGATCTGGAAAGGCTACAACTTCCTCTTATGGTGACGACAAAGGAAAATGAAGAGAAACTGCGAACTGCCTTCACTGTTTCAGTGGTATGACTTTTTCCTTTTTAGCCTTTTCTTTTTTTGTAGAATAATATAAGAACACTTGCATAAGTTTGTATTAACAAGAAAAGAGTGCAAGCTGTGCTAATTGTAATTTGGGAAGTATAAACTAAAATTATCAGGTTTTGAAAGAAAGCACTTTGTGTTTGTTCTCCATTTCTAATTTTCGCTGCTAAACATATATATTTTAGGATGCCAAGGAGGGAACAACAACTGGGGTTTCAGCAAAGGATCGGGCAAACACAGTACTGGCACTTGCGTCTCCTAATTCCAAACCTGAAGACTTCAACCGTCCAGGACATATTTTTCCTCTTAAATACAGAGAAGGTGGTGTGTTAAAAAGGGCTGGACATACTGAAGCATCGGTAGACCTTGCCATGTTAGCTGGATTACCTCCTGTTGCAGTTCTTTGTGAAATTGTTGACGATGATGATGGCTCCATGGCTTTGTTACCGAAACTGCAACAATTTGCTAAGAGGGAGAACCTGAAGATAGTATCAATCGCAGACCTGATAAGGTTAGCTTTGTCTTGACATATTCAAGTGGCAGTTCTTCTTTCGAAGGACAAAATGTTCTTCATTGATTGATTTAGACAATCTGATTGGATCCTAGGATCCTAACTGTTTTATGACAAATGATAAGTAAAACACCCCATTTTTATGGCCATCCTGTATATTTTTGTTAAATATATGTTTCATCGTAGGTGTAGGCTCATATTGTGAACTTTCTTTTCTATTGTAAAATAAGAGCTGCAATTGATGGATGATTGTACTTGGGTGCATTTTTTTATGATAGTTTTTTTTGTGTTGTGATTCTAACCTGTGAACATTCCCATTTGCAGATATAGGAGAAAGAGAGACAGACTGGTAGAGTGCGTTTGTGTTACACCATTACAGTTACAATGGGGTTCGTTTAAATCCTACTGCTATAGATCTCTTATTGATGGGATGGAACACATAGCCATGGTGAAGGTATGCATACCGCAGTAGTCAGTAAATATTATGTTCAGCAGAAGGATGGCTACAGTAAGTGTTTTGTTCATTAGAATTATAATTACCACTTCATACAGCATCAGGTTCAAAAATTTTGAATATTGCATGGGCAGCTTAGGAAGTTTGAAAAACAAGGACCTCATTGCATGATGTAGAAAGGTAAAATCACATGCTATGGACTGAAGGGTGTAAAATGTTGCTCCTGAATGCACCAGCACCGCATTATGACATGACTTTTTGCCAGCTATATCATTAGATTGGATGAGAAAAAGATCTGATTTTTTTTTTTTTTTTATCTTTCTGTGGTATCCTGGATATGGTCTGCTTGCAGATAACCAAAAAGATCTCCTTTGGTTTTGGATTTAGTGATAGTCTAAATGATGAACGTGGTCCTAGTCTCCACTCCACAGTAATATGTTTGGAATTTTAGAATGATTCTTTTCACTCACGCAGGGTGATGTTGGGGATGGCCAGGATATCTTAGTACGAGTGCATTCAGAGTGCCTAACTGGGGACATATTTGGATCAGCGAGATGTGATTGTGGGAATCAGCTTGCTCTGGCAATGACCATGATTGAGAAAACTGGCCGGGGTGTGGTAGTTTATCTTCGTGGCCATGAGGGTAGGGGTATTGGACTGGGTCACAAGCTTCGAGCATACAACTTGCAAGATGATGGGCGGGACACTGTCGAGGCTAACTTGGAGCTAGGGCTCCCTGCTGACTCGCGGGAGTACGGTATAGGTGCACAGGTAAAGGCATAAAGATCACTTTCATTTGAACTTTTTTCAGATGGTTTCTTGTGGAGCTGATTAGTCTTTGTTCTATGCAGATACTACGCGATCTTGGTGTCAGGACCATGTGGCTGATGACTAACAACCCTGCAAAGTACACTGGGCTCAAGGGTTATGGTTTAAGTGTCCTTGGCAGAGTGCCGTTGCTCACACCGATAACCAATGAGAATAGACGCTATATGGAAACAAAGCGATTGAAGATGGGGCATGTTTATGGAAGCCGCTCTAGTGATCATGCAAGCGGCAGTGGCTTGGCTGGTGCTGGCGAGAGAGAGGAGCAGGATCAGAATGACAGTGCCAGCGTGCAAGATCAAACTCCAGAAGCTTGAGTGCCTAACTCTGCGTTCTTTGTAGCAGTAAATAGAATCGTCGATTTCATTGCAACCGCCTTTTTTTCCCTTCCAGATGCTGAGCATTGGCCATATGTTCATTCAGCATGGTTGATGCTAAATTCGAGCCTAAAATATTCTCATGGAAATATTCACAAAAAAAAAATTCTTATGAAAAGCTGAGGTTAAGCTCCCTTCGACAGTTTGATGCTTTGCTTTGGCCGCGGGTACCGGTGATTTAGCTCAAGGACAATTGTGTCAGTGGTGTCGTGATGTACTACTGTACTGTGTGTGTCCTGCTGAAAGGATATGGTTGGATGCCTAAACAGCATTCTATGTGAGCATTTTTGTTATAGCTTTTGTTCCGGTTTCAGTAGAGAGTGCCAAAGAGCTGACAACTATGTGAACAGAATTCGGAGTAAGTAGAGAAACAGAGCTCACAGCTCACACATACGAGAACGCGAAAGCCCACGGTTACAGGCTGCCACACACCCACAATTCCACAAAGGGCACGCGCTCTCACGCCAGCCATAGAATCGAGACCAAGTTACACACTCCAGCACAATAATACAGTGACTCAAAAAACAAACTCTTATCTGTGCCATATGTTATCCTGATAATATACTTTTTTTCTCTCTCTAAATGGCCTTCGCATAATGAGATTAGATTGCCGAAGAAGATGATAGGCTCAAAGTCGGGTAGGAGAACACACATTGAGATCCACAGGTAATAGTAAGCGAGAAACAGGCAGCGTTGTCTAGTCGAGCAAAAAAGAAAGAGAAAAAGAAAAAAAAGGAAACGGTGGTCTGGTTGGTTGGTTGGTCGTCCCGTGAAGGTGAATGATGTGAAGCAGCGAAGCGAAGCGTCCCGGCAAAGGCACCGGTGGCCGCGTCCAGCGCCTATCGTTTCCGCGGCCCCTCGTCGCCTCTCCCCCGTCCGTTCTCCTCTCCTGCTCTTGCTCCTCGTCCTCGCACTCTCTCTCCACCGCTAGCTCACCTCCCCATCACCATATAAACCCTATCCCTCTCCGGTCCCCGCCTTGTCCGCCGCCGCCGGCGACAGAGCGCGCAGGAGCAGCAGCTGCCACCCTCGACCGATGGCGACCGCCGTGGCGTCGCAACCGCGCCACCTCCCCCTCGGTGCTGGCGTAGAGCCCAGGTGCACGGCCAGGTTCGTCTACGCTCCCGCTTGTTTGGCGCCCCGATTCGGAAGTTTGGCCGTTCGCTCGTGAGCGGATGGATTGGACGAATGTGTTGGTTGTAATCGTGGGGTTGGTTCAATTGCTCGTGGAATTGCGCGCATGCATCGGTGATGGGCAGCTGGAGGAACTCTGTGACTGTAGCATTTCGCTGGTCTCAAACACCAGAGCTTCCAGACGGGGAAGAGTACCTTGAAACGGACTCGGATGCTATGCTAGATTTCTGTCTGGTTCATTGAGATCATAATCTCTGATTTCTGTCGGATTTGCTCTCACTTGACGGCAGTTCTGCGATTATCAATTGCTCATACTAGAAGATAGCCCGTGCATTGCTGTGGGAATCACAAATGAATTTTAGTGGATATAATGGTATTGCTGATGTGAACAAATAAATATATGTTAGTGGATGATGTAGCCTGCTGATGTAGGGCCATAATTGCATGCTATAGTGTGTTGCGGATGTGGATGACTTGCATGCTAAGATGGAATTCTAGTGAGGTTTAGGATTCTAAGATAAGATATATAGAAGAAATATAGAATATAGATATAGTTATTATAGATATATAGATATAGATATAGATATTGATATTGAGTTTCTGATCTTGGTATAGCTGAATTCTAGTGCATTTTTCTTTTCAGATTCAGTGTATTGATGATCCAAACGGTTTGTGTTTGCAGCACATCGAAGGTTCATACTCTGGAGAAAGTATATGGTTTCAGATTCATATGTAGAAGCGTTGTTGATATAAAGAGCCACAAATTGCACTCCCGCGCTTCAAAGAGGAAGTGCTACTTGAGGAACTCACTGTCGGAGTGTGACAGGACCATCCACAGTGCTAGATGGTTGGAGTTTCGGAGGCACAAGGGACTCTTCCAGAGAACTAGAAGGATGGTTCACATTATTCCGTTGGCTTCTGACGATGATGGCAACCGTGTATCTGTCAATGGAACTCCGCAAGTTGGTTCGACAAGCAACATTGATGAAATAAGGTTGAAATTGAATAAAGCATTGCAGAGTGAAGATATCAGCAATGGACTCGTCCAGTCGATACATGATGCTGCAAGATCTATTGAGTTGGCTTTCATAGACCACAGCAAATCGTCAAAGAGCTCTTGGTTTCCAAAGACATGGCTGGGTGTTGAGAACAATGCTTGGATAAAATCACTGTCTTACCAGGTACAGTACTGAACATTCTGCAGAGGTACATTTGCCCCTGATCACAGGAAGAAACAGAACAAAGCTTGCTGCCATTTTTATCTCGTCATTCTGAAAATTTTTTACTACGTCAACACAATATTAAAGTCATGAAAAAGGTAAAGAGTAGGTTTATACTGTACCTGAAACAAAATATAAATTTCTCTTGGAATGCTTCCATTTATAAAAGATCATGTTTTAAGATGCTGCTACTTATAACCAACTTAGAGCCAAGCACCATAACTGAACTTGCTGTGAGTCAATGTTTCTTAGTTCTTATACAATATCTTCAACTCACTCCGTTGTTTTTCTGTTCTCCATGGTCCAAAGTTCCTGTGACTGTGAGATACATATTTTCTATCCACTGAAATCTCACAGAATATGTCTGCAGGCTGCTGTAGACTCGTTGTTGCAAGCAGTTATCGACGTTTCATCTCGTGGGAATGGCAGAGATAGAGATATTAATGTGTTTGTTCAAAGGAGGTCTTCCTTCTAGCCTTTTCTTTTGCCTTCATATCATATTGCTTAAATGTTGTTTTGGAACCAATTCATTTGTTTCTAAGTATATGATATCCCTTGCATCGAAGTTTGCTGGGAGCAACGTCCTATTTGAAAAGTTCCTTTCCATTTTAATTAAATTGTTAAGATAAGATTTAAGTATGCCTTTTCA
Organism: Bothriochloa decipiens; assembly: GCA_023333625.1. NCBI lineage: Eukaryota > Viridiplantae > Streptophyta > Magnoliopsida > Poales > Poaceae > Bothriochloa > Bothriochloa decipiens. Next base: position 72,637 of record CM041635.1, read on the forward strand.
TTTATTGGCTGATTGATCTTGGAAGAGGTTGAATTCTAATTGGAAATTTACTCTCAGAAAGAAACAAATTTACTGCTGAAGTCTGAGGTCTATAGTCCTAAGTTGTAGTTGCATTTTGTTGATCCAGAAGTAATCCAGTATTTTTCAATTACCAAACTGGCAAACTCACATAACTGAAGTATATTAATGATAAAAGAGTGAAAGCAGTATGTGTTTAGGTGGAATGCTATTAAATTATCAATATGAAGGTCTTGGTACCTTAGTTCTATTCACTTTGGGTACATACAGTTTACCAAAAGAGTTTCTAAATGTCTTGCATGTGCTGATTTAACATGCATACTTCTGCCAAAGTTGAAGCATCAGGAATAATTTATCACGATGCTAACTAAAATTTGTGTTGTTTTCATAATTCATTTAGATTTTAGTCATTATCTACTCTACATAAATATCTTCTTCGTATTGATTGTTTTTGCTTGTAGGTTTGTAGTCTGTTCAAGTGACATTGGATTCATCCTCTTTGTTATGATTCGTTCCATAGATTTGTTGGGTGTCTATTCAGTGATGTCTTTCTTGATTGCAGTTTGTCCCGCCTGCTCACCCCCCTTGAGAGTGTTATCAAGAATGAATTGTCTAAGAGGGAACCTACATCATATGAATGGTATTCGTCCGATCAAAATCCTTTGGTGGTGAGACAATTTGTAAACATTTTTGAAAATGATCCAATGTTTAACTCTGCTACTGCGATGTAAGTTCCTTTCTATCTTTTGGACTGTAACAAGCCCGCTACCAGTAACTTGTACGATACTCATGGATCTTTTCTCTTGTTTGCTGTCAGATGCTGTGAAGGCGAGCCAATGAATACTAGTGAAAGTGATCTTTCTCTGCTTATGCTAGGTTTGATCTGTCTTGCTGCAATCACAAAGCTTGGATCAGCAAAAGTTTCTTGTCAGCAATTTTCTTCAATGGTGCCTGATATTATTGGTCGATTCATGGATATGCTTCTTGAGTTTGCCCCTCTAAGTAAAGCATATACCTTGACGAAAGATATTAGCCTCCAGAGAGAATTTTTGTATAATTTTGGTCCTCATGCTGCTGTTCCTAAACTTGGTAATGATTATGGACTTGAGATATCATTTTGGATTGAACTGGTTCAGAAACAATTACTCCGGGCTCTTGATCGTGAAAAGATATGGTCAAGACTGACAACAAGTGAAAGTATTGAGGTTGAAACTAAAAGTGATATTTTCATCTAGTCACAGAATTCTCATCCTTTGCTTCAAATTTATATAGTTATTTTATTCCTCATTGCAGGTTCTGGAAAAGGATCTTGCAATATTTGGTTTTTTCATTGCTTTGGGTAGAAGCACACAAGGATATTTGTCTTCCAAGGGTCTGACTGATTTGGATGATTCACTGAATGGTATTGTAAGGTACGATCTATGCAAATTTGTATTTTCCATTTTCTCGCAGAAATGATGTTTCAGTTAATAAGATAATATACCTTCTTTATTTCCCAAATGAATCATGGCTTACAACAACCCAGGTATCTTATCGGTGGGAGTGTTCTATATTATCCACAGCTGTCCTCAATTAGTTCATATCAGCTGTATGTGGAGGTCAGTATGCAGGCAATATACTGAGCTTCTAATGCTACTCAGCATTCAGTGTTCATGTCCCTTTCTTATGTTCAGGTAGTCTGTGAAGAGCTCGAGTGGCTTCCTTTTTACAATGATGATGTTCCAAGTGCAAAAACTGATACTGAAGGTAGAGAAGAAGTATCTGAAGCAGAAGTCATATCAAGAGTCCTAAATGTGTGCTCTTACTGGATGACTAGCTTTATAAAGTACAGCTCATGGCTTGAGAACCCTTCAAATGTGAAGGCAGCAAAATTCCTTTCTAAGGGGTAACGGTTATCTTTCTCTTGTTTGCAGATAGGGATTTGTTTTGTTTTTTTAAAAGCAGATATGGATTTGTGAGTACTGATTAATTTTCTACTGCATGTTAATAATTGTAGACATGCCATGTTGAGTGACTGCATGAAGGAGCTTGACATATCAAGGTAAGCCTTAAGCAGGAGCTTGAATTGTTTGTTCTCTACCACTCAGTATATTTATTTGTTTGCTAAACATGTTGCAGAAATAATATGTCAAAAGGCGATGGCTTCCCAGAACCTGAAGAAGAATTGGATACTGGAACAGAGTTAGCTTCCTTTGACAAGGTATTTATTGCAGAATGCCTTTAAGGATTGCTAATATATTTTCACTTTTTTGCACATCTGAAAAAATTATGTTCTATATGATTGATATAATTCTTAGTATGACGTCAAAGGTGTTAATGGTAACTATAAAATGTTGTTTCTATGTATGTTTCCTATGCCTCCAACAAATTAGAGAACTATTGTAGCATTGACTCTATGTATCCAGCAAACCTCTAAGAGACTATCTCTTATCTAAGAGATAACATACTTACATACATCATATGCTCTCCTAGTTTGCTTCACCTAAGATTTTACTGATGTAATAGATGGTCCAGGTGGCACTATTGTACATGCCCTTAGATGTATTGAAAGATCTCACGTAAAAGGATGGACAATTGCATATATGGTAGACAGATATCATTTGCAATTAAATCTATTTTGGATATGCCATCGGCTTATTTCAAGTTTATGATGATAGTTGCCTCTAAAATAGATGCTATCTTGAGTTGCTGAAGCGTTGACGACATCGGTTTTAATCATTGCAGTCACTTGAAAGTGTTGAAGAAGCTTTGGTCAAGTTAGAAAATTTGCTTCAAGAATTACACGTTTCCAGTTCAAACTCTGGTAAGGAGGATCTAAAGGCTGCATGCTCTGATCTTGAAATGATCAGAAGACTGAAGAAAGAAGCTGAGTTTCTTGAGGCATCCTTTCGAGCAAAAGCAGAATATCTGGAGGTGAGCCTTTTGGCTTTCAGTATCTCTCAGCCACACATGTTGCTTCTAAGAAAGGATAGCCATACATCATTACAATTACAAGTCTTTGATCTCATTTTATTGGGAAGAGCTTCTTTTATGGATTTCTAGTGCACTCCACTTATCATGGTCAGTCCATCATGATCATCATGATTCTGCCACTGCCAGGCGAGAACACTTACTCCGATTACTGTAGCTCATGAATTACATAAGTTGGCTTTTGTTGTTATATTAGCGAAAATATAATTTAGTTCCATTGGTTAGTGATAGCATTACATTAGATGCATCTCTTTTCAATTAAGCACTGTGAACTCAATGTAATTTCCCATCAATGCTTGTCATCCTCTCTTAAGGGCTGGTTTCAGCTTATGCTTTTGTCTTCTGGTCAAAAGGCAGAAGGTGGAACGGAAGGCTAGATTTTGAATTTCTTTTTTGAGAAGCACTGTATTTACATTTATATTAGAGGCCAAAAGCAAGTCTGAAGACGCTTTTGCTGGCTTCTGTGGGATCTGTTCTCAGGGTACGTTTTGTATTTATTCAAAAGCGAATGCACAGACATCCCACAGAAGCCAGCTTTTTAAATCAAAAGCCTAAACAAACAGGCCTAAGTGTAATTTCTAATGCTAAGAAGCGGTCACCATCTGTCTATCCTTCTGGTGGTGTTTACAGTATAATGATATCGGATTATTATGTGCTTAATGTACCTGTTGGAAACATTACATGCCAAACTTCATACTTGGTTGGACTACAGAACTAGAATTGGTTTGCGATCATGGTTAATGTGCTATTTTTTATGGTTTATTAGGCCGATGCACCTGCAGAGGAAGGACGTGTAAAGACAGGTAGCAGGACGAATGATACATCAGCACCACAAAAAGCAGGAAGCAGGTGTAGTAATCTTGTAACCAATACTAATTAACTAATTCAAACATGGTTGTGATAGTTTATGTGATTTCAGGGTAGTAAAATAGACCTGTTCAATTTTTTACTATTTCTCTTGTCAGGTTGGATAATAAAAGCCGTCCATTTTGGGACTTCTTTGGCCGGTCTTTGGGAAAGAAAGTTGATCCAGCTCTTGCAGATCAGGATGTATGGATGCTGTACTGTATATTTGCAGTTTGTTTTGTGCATTAAAGAACACACCAGCATTTTGCGGTGAAGCGATTTCCAAGATGCATCCTTGTTTGATGAACAGTCCTTGACCATGGCTCTAATTAATTACTGAAAATTAATTATGGTCTTCAGAAGAATACCATATAATTTTATCTCTTAAGATTCTTATTGGAGCATATTCCTAATCTTATGGTATTATCACATTTTTATTGCTAATGAAGGGCACGGTTGCCAATGCGGAGAAGAAAGATGCGGAGTCAAATGACATCCTCCGCTTTGAACAGTTAAGGCGTGAGCTGATTGAGTTAGAAAAGCGAGTGCAGAAGAGTGCAGATGAAGCTCAAAAGGAGGAGGTATGCTTGTTTAACAGGATCTTGAAATAGCAAATTACTGATTCTTCAGTATTTGAGGAAATTCTTGGAACAGGACCTTAGCAGTGATTCTGTAAACATTATGAGCTTAATTGCATATTGTATTAGTTCTTTTGTTTTCTGAGTTATGATTCTTAACCACAATGGTTGGTCTCATTGCGTACAATTTTTTTCTTTTTCAAGAATTGTCTATTCAGTTAAGTCCTGTTTGCCAGGAGATGGTTGTCGTGGACGAAACAACTGCACCATCGCCTGGTTCATCAGTTCCTTCTGGTCAGCCTACCAAGAAAGAAAATGTGATAACTAAATCAGTGGAGAAGGTCAAGGAGACTACAACGGTATGACCATCTAAACCTAAGATCCCATAGTAGTAAGAAACACATGCTGGCATATATTTATGAGCCTCGCAAGCATTTCTTCTTCTGTTGTGGCTGACGATAATGACACTTCAAGGCATGGTATCATTGTGAAAGATTGTAGTAGGAGGTTGAATAATCGAATTAACTTTATCCAAAAGCCTATTTGCCAAACCAAAGGCGCTCATCACAATATTTTGTACTCCCTCGGTTCCAAATTGTAGTTAACTTTGACTTTTTTGGTGCATGTATTTTTCTATGTATCTAGACATATTATTTATCTAGGTACATAGCAAAATGCATGCACCAAAAAAGTCAAAGTAAACTACAAATTGGAACGGAGGGAGTACTAGTTATAAAAAACCTTCTTGTTTCTTATTCACATTTTTCTGCACAGACTGTGTTGCAGGGAACACAACTCTTAGCAATTGATACAGGAGCTGCTATGGGTTTGCTACAAAGAGCTCTTATTGGGGATGAACTGACTCAGAAGGAAAAGCAGGCTCTTCAAAGAACCCTAACGGATTTGGCATCTGTTGTTCCTATAGGAATTCTCATGCTTTTGCCAGTGAGTCTCTCTGGTACCTGTATTTCTACTTCTTAAACAAGTAGAGGCTTATTAGGTCCACTTTATCGTTTCATTTAATTTGTGTGGAGTAATCCTTTTAACCTTTTACCTTATCCGCGTGGACTGTGGGCTACTAAGACTCATTTTGGTGTTTGAATTGCCATGGCAAAGTTTTTTTTTGTGTGTGTCCAAGAGTGATCTCAGTCATATACTCTGACCTGTGAATCTATCGACTGTTGGAGCCATTGTGACAATTACCTTTCTGTCCCAGCTTACCGCCGTTGGTCATGCTGCTATTTTGGCTTTCATCCAGAGATATGTGCCATCGATGGTACGTCGTTTACGTTCACACGCTACTCTCCCCCTGTTGCCATTTGTTTTATAATTCATTTGTGTGTTTGGAATCATGTAGATCCCGTCCACATATGCTCCCGATAGGTTGGATCTCCTTAGGCAGCTTCAGAAGGTGAAGGAAATGGAAGTTGCTGAAGGCAGCAGTGAAGATATATTGGAGGTCGTTGGTTCGAGAACTGAACAAGTGAAATAAGCTGGCCATGTACAGATGGACATGATTATACTGCTTAGCTTACGATCTTTCCTGTAAAGTGTAAGTAACAAATTCACCCCTGGTCTCCTGCATATGGCTGCCGCCTTTTTCTTTCTTGTTATATACATGTGTTGCACTCTGTATAGCTCTAATGCGGAGCACAACCGTAGACATCGTGCATATAAATACCCTGACAACTGAACGGGTCCTTCCATAATTTTCTGCAGATATTTGTTCTTCTAATTATCTGGTTAATATCTTCTCAACCATGTTTCTTTTTGTTTTTTGTAGTGTTTGGAACAAGACACTTGAGGGTTTTATTTCGTTTAAAGATTCTTTGAATGACATATTGCTGGAAACAGAACTGCAATGCCATACAAATCACCAATCATTGGGTTGATAAGGCAAAGAAAGATCCTTCCAAATGCTCCACGTCTGTAGGCTGTATACATACTTCACAGTATACATGGGTGCATGGTGCCCTTCAACATAGTACAGGATGAATGTCCAAGTTCCTCTTGGACAGTCTGTGTAGGGTAGTGGTTTTGGTAGAGGATTGTATATCTAGTTAATATGTTGTCTTTTTTTTTGGATAGGGTATAATTTGGATGCACACAACCCACACACTTCACACACACACCACACACATACGCATGCGTGCGCGTCCGAACACATGCTAAGAAGAGATTAGGAACCGTCGCCGCCTCTATTGCGCGGACGAAGCGCGTGCGTGTACCCTGAAAATTTCAAAAAAATCCCTCAGGAATCCACTTCCGGAGGGATTCGAACCTGGGACCTCCTACTGTGGCCGGTGCTACTGAGGCCTCTGGTGATTAGTCGGTCACCAGGCTCGTTCGCAGTTAATATGTTGTCTTGAAGATCACTTTTTTCTCATGCAGCCTCCACCGGGAGGTAGAGTAAAACCTTGTAACCTTGTTTTTTTAGGAAAGGGGAATTGCTTCATTCCCTGTACCCAAATGCCAAGTTCATCGAACTAGTTTAATGGCCAAGTTTTAGAGCCTTGACAAATCACATGCTTGAGTGTCGGGCGTTTTCTAATAAGCCTGCCCAGGGCTGCGGCCAATTTGAGCGCATCAGGAGCATGAGCAACGATGCACTGGAGTGAGCAAGATGTAGATGTGGACAGTAGTCGTCTGATCTGAATTCGTTTCAAGCTTCTCTTTTATTATTATCATCCATCACTCTGTAATCTGTGCTGTGTTGTTGGGACTGATGAATTGCCGTCGAGGCCTTTTTGACACGTATAATAAGTGTTTGAAGATTTTGTCTAGTTACCGTGTAAGTACGGCGATGAACCGTGATGCAGAAGCATCACAGGACGACGAGGCTTACACTCGTCTGGTCTAGTCAATGCTGAAACTTGAGCGTGTTAATAAGTTGTACCCTTGTAATGCTGATCGAGGGCTGACTGAGTTTCCTGTTGGGTTCGCTCTGTCACGCTGAAAGCTCAGTAGATGCACTTATTTACGTTTACTAACCGTTTGCCAAAAAAATGGTTCACCATCACTAGAGATAGTATCAGAAAGATGTCCAAAACGAATACAAGTTATTTGCATATCATTGTCTCGCATCAAACCGATTTCACGATAGCTTTACCAAGTCAATCGTTCCTGAGTATTCAGCATAAAACCGATTTGACGATAGCTTTACCAAGTCAATCATTTCCTTCGGCAGTTATTTGCAAAGGTTGCTGTACTACTCCGTACCGTACCGTACTTGGTATAAGGACATACATGTTTGTATTTCAATCGATCAGTGGCTCAAAAGCTACTCTTGTGTATATATATATATAAATACGTGTACAATTCGGTATGACAGAAACGCGAATAAACAAGAGGTGAGAGAGAGAGAGAGACACGTTTAATAATAAGTCAAGAATTAAGAAGATACAAAAGGTACTAGAAATATGAAACTCAGGGACAGAGCAAAATTTCCTTCCTTCTGAAAGCAACAGACTTTTTTTTTAGAACAGTGAAAGCAACAGACTGAGCCCCAATCACCGACCGCATCGTGTCGTAAGGAAATTTAAAGGTACATACAAGCACACATACTTTTGCAAAAGTACTCCGAGCAGGACTACAAAGTTATTATTATGTAAGCTGAAATACCGAACATTATCTCTTCAAAAATCGAATTATTGGTGATTATTAAGAAATATAATATCAGTGAACATCGAGCCCTGGACGACACGACCCAATCCAAAAGATCCATTTCATCAAACAAGCATGAGCGACAACTAGGCACGCACACGGTAGCCAAGAAATTTCGGGAGGCTACATGCGTCACGGAATAGCCTGGCAAATCGCAAAGATATGTGCAATTGCAATTGCTTTAAGGAGAAGGTGGCACACACACAAAAAAAAAGGGTAAATTTGGCGTTTGGAAAAGACGAGTTGAGAAAAGAGACCTTTTTCTGTGCATCGCTGGATGGGGATCCGACGAGCAAGATCGTCTCGCAGTCCGCCGACATCGCAATTGGCTATGGTAATTAACCTGCCATTGTTGTGGTGTAAACCTTCCTTTAATTAACAGCTGCCGCGTGCCCTTTTTCATATTCATTCATATATAAAAATCGGTTGGCCGGTTGGTTGGCCCGCACAATCCCCCCAAGCACCATCGCCCCCCACCACCTTTAACCCCCAAACAAACCCTAGCTAGCGCACTCGCCGCCACCGCCCACCGTCTTCTGATCCAATGGCGCGCCTCCACCTCGCGGCCGTGGCAATGGCCATGCTCTTGGCCGCCGCGGCGGCGCAGGCACCAGGCGCGTCCCCGACGCCGGCGCCCAGGGCGCAGCCTCCGGCCACCCCGCCGCCGCCGCCGGCTCCTCCTCGTGCGGCGCCGGCGCCAGCGCCCGCGACGCCTCCGCCGGCCTTGGCTCCCGCGCCCTCTCCGACGCAGAAGCCCGCCCCGGCGCCGGCGCCCAAGGCCTCGGCACCCGCCCCGGAGATCCCCGCCTCGCCGCCGGCGCCGAGTTCGATCGGGCAGACGCCGACGGAGGCCCCGACCTCCCCTCCGCCGCCCAGCGCCGCGTCCAGCGTCTCCCCCGCCTTGTTCCTGGCCGCCGCTGTGGCGGTCGCCATATTTTCCTACTGAGGTCGGTCGGTCGGTCGGCGCCCATGGATCCGACGCCTGTGGCCGGGGTGAGTGAGTGTGACACGATGGCTCTCGCTACTGCTATTTGTTGGCCGCGCCGTCGTTGCTGCAGTCGGGTTTTGTTACTAGCATAGTCGGGTTCGTCGTCGGATGAGATCTAGCGTTTGTGCGTGCGTTTGTGAGTGTGATAGAGATTGATACACTTGTTCGCCGTCGTTTTTAGCGTATTCTTTGTTTGTTCTACATACAGATCTGTTCACTAGGAGTACTATCTATCTATATCTACCTACCTTATTGTTAGTAGCTTTTTCCATCAGATCTGGTGCTCTGATGTCTGATCCCCACGCGTGTGTGATAATTTCTTCGCTCTCTCTCTCGATCGATCTGATATGGATTCAGCGTCAGTGCGTCACGCTCTCGCTTCCTTTTTTTCCTTAGTTCCTTCCCGACTGTACTATACCCGTAATGGTGACTCGTGAGAGGTAGGAGATGATAGGTTTCAGGGTGACGTCGGTGAGCACCACCACCTCTGGTGGTCTCCAATCCTCTCGAGTCTGGTGAAGCTTCTGGACTCGGTGCACGACTCAGGTGGGGTCAGGGCTCGTGGTGGGTCTTTTGCTGTTGCCTTGAGTCAGGAGCCGACACGCGTGTGCCCACGCGATGACGCGGCGAATTGGGGTGGCCGAAGTTTGCATATATAGTGAGCCAAAATTTACCCCACCAAAACAGACAGGCCAAATTTTGGTTTTCTAAAATCCCGGTAAGATTTTGGTATAGCACCCGGATAGTTGCCAAAACCGTGACAAGAATTTAATATAATATTTGGTTGAGTCTCAAAACCTTACAACAACAACATAACTTTTCATTCCAGGTCAGAGATGAAACTCAAAAGAGGTATGAAAATAAAGAATACATAAATGGTAGAAGAAAAAAATTACGGTTCAGACATGTTAATTGCTAGTCTTCAAACGCTCCTATCCATAGCTAAATCCTTAGGGATATTTTATTTCTTAAGGTCTCTGTTAATCGACTCGTCCCAAGTCAGTTTAGGTCGACCTCTATCTCTCTTTACATTATCGACCCGCTTTAGAACCCCACCACACACCGGTGCCTCAGGAGGCCTTCGTTGGACATGGCCAAACCATCTCAACCAGTGTTGAATCAATTTTTCCTCAATTGGTGCCACCCCAACCGTATTTCGAATATCGACGTTCCGGACTCTATCTCTCCTTGTGTGCCCACAACACCATCGTAACATACGCATCTCTGCTACACTCAATTGCTGGATATGTCGCCTTTTTGTAGGCCAACATTCAACACCGTATAACATCGCCGGACGAATCGCTGTCCTATAAAACTTACCTTTTAACTTCCGAGGCACCCTTCTGTCACAGAGGACGCCTGAAGCTTGACGCCATTTCAACCAACCGGCTGAAATTCTATGCCTAACATCTTCATTAATGTCACCATCCTTTTGTAGCATCGATCCTAAATACCGAAAAATATCCTTCTTGACCACCACTTGCCCATCGAGGCTAACGTCTCCCTCCTTATTCCTAGTCGCGCTGAAATCGCACCTCATGTACTCGGTCTTGGTCCTACTAAGTCTAAACCCTTTCGACTCTAACGTGTGCCTCCATAGTTCTAACTTCCTATTAACCCCTGCCCTAGTCTTATCCACTAGCACCACATCATCAGCAAAGGGCATACACCAAGGGATATCACCTTGTATGTCCCTTGTGACTTCATCCATCACCAAAGCAAATAAATAAGGGCTTAATGCCGACCCTTGATGTAGTCCTATTTTAATTGGAAAGTCACTGGTGTCGCCATCACATGTTCGGACACACATCACCACATCCCTGTACATATCCTTGATGAGGGCGATGTACTTAGTTGGGACTTTATGCTTTTCCAAGGCCCACCACATGACATTTCTCGGTACAAAGAAAATTTGTCATATGCCTTCTCGAGTCTCAAAACCTTGGTAAGAACAAACCCTCTAAACTTTGGGTTTCAAACCAAACGAGCGCCAAAAATTTAGAATTGCCATAGTTTAGGCTAGGCATTGGAAGGCAACTAAGCCAGCCCTATATCGTTAAGCACGTGAGTTTGTAAGAGGACATGCTCATGGCAAGTGGTCGGTCTGCGCTGTTGGCGCACGTACGTCCGCCCGGCTCATCACCGGCCAATCTACCATGACCACCTCGAGGAAATTCTCAAAGCCGAATTCTAGCCGTCACCTTCGTCGTCGCCTCCGCCCCTGCCCCCTTCTTCGATTCCTTTGCGTGGGGCGGTCGTGTGCACCACTACGTTAAGCTGTGCGCAGCACGCCGAATATCGATCGTGGAAAGAGGCGCAAGGCTTGCATTTGACCCTTTCTTTACATTTTTTAGAGAAGACCCGGTATTTACATGAAGGTCCTTTTGTAAACGTGCCCCTATTCTGGAGGCCAATTGCTTTTTTGTCCTCTATTTTTTAATCTTTACTTGTTTGTCCCTGTTTTTTAAACCGAATACTCCAATTGCCCCTGTCCCGTGAAGTGGAATTGACGGTGTTAAGTCCAGACTGAAAAGACCAAAATGCCCTCACTATCAAGTGGACCCTTTATGTCATCACCACTAAACTCTCTCTCTCTTTTTCACTGCCAAGTGCGCCCCGCTTGTCAGCCTCTTCCTCAACTCTCTCCCTTCTTCTTACGTATGCAAAGCAGAGGACCAGCAAGGGGCCGCCCGATTTTCGGCAAGTCGGCGGCACGTCGATGCGTAGCAGGAGCGGTGGAGGAGTAGGGGACTAGCGCTCACCCGCTGGTGCCTTCAGCTTGCCCCGCGGTGGCCTGTCGCCTGGCCATGCATGCTAGCGGCTCTAGTCAAGGGTGCTCACCGGCGACGGTGCTCCGGCGACCAATGCAGCCACTGGAGGCGCGCAGGAGGGGTACAGGGAGGCGCGCAGGGGGGTACAGGGTACCGAGAACGAGGGGGCGCCCAGTTGGCAACGTGCCCGCCCGGCCGCGCACGCCACGCCAGTCACGCGCGACCGCCCGCCCGGCCGTGTGCTCCCTCCCGCTGTTCCACATCCGCCGCGCCCGTGCGCGAATGCCCGCTGCGCCGCTTCTGCGCGCGCCCGCCCGCCGTGACACCCAGTTGGTCATGAGCTTGCACCGCCGTACACACCACGCCGGCCGTGAGCCCGCCCAGTCGTGCGCGCATGCCCGGCCACGCCGTCGCGCCGCGTCCTGGGAAACCGGTGTCGCAATCCAGACAGAGGAGAACGGTGGGGGAAAGAGAGGATAAGGGGTATTCTAGTCATTTTGTCCTTTTTTTTCTATTTTGTCCAATTTTTTTGGGCCTAAATAAAACCCAGCTGACGGCATATGAAAGTAGGGGCAAACGAATGTTTCAGTTTAAAAAAACAGGGGCAAACAAGTAAAGTTTAAAAGATAGGGACAAAGGAACGATTGAGCTCTAGAATAGGGGCACTTGTGCAAAAGGTCCTTACATGAAAGTCCTTGCTAGATTTGGGTCCATTATATTCTTGACGAAAGTCCTTGCTAGATTTGGGCCCATTACATTCTGAATTGCAGTAGAGGATTTTTTTTTTTGCGAAACAGTAGCGGATATTCGTGTACACACCACACGGACGCATTATATTCCACGCTGTTACGTTGGCCATCCTTCTAACCTGATGAAAGTGTACTTCTACTCCCCCTCCTCAAGTCTTGAAGCACCATTGTTTTTGTCAATCAAAAAAGGGAAAACAAAAGTCTTAAACCACCACCGTACCCGAGATGTGAAGCAAACCCAAAATAAATAATTATTGCTTTTCTCGATTGGTTCAGAGGGTGGCACGTACGTAGAGCACGCAGCCCTTGGGCGGATGGATGTTCCGGGAGCAGGTAAGGCCGGTGTTGACACAGAAGCAGAGAGAGCTCAAGGAATTGTTTAGATCGTGGAAAAAAATAAACCTGATAAATAGTATCATTTTCATCTTATTAGATAAATATTATTCGATCGTGGACCAACTAGGTTTAAAAGATTCATCTCGTGATTTTCAACTAAACTGTGTAATTAGTTATTTTTTTACCTATATTTAATACTCTATGTAAGCAGCTAAATATTAATATGATGAAGAAAGAGCGAAAAAATTATAATTTTTGGAGGGATCTAAACATAGTGTTATAGACGTACGAAGGTGATGCTCACCGCTCTCATGTCATCGCTCGCTGCTGACTTTATTTGCTTCCGTGCCGCTTTTGGAACGAAGGATGTTTATTTCGCAAAACATGTTTGGAAGATGCTATTTACCTCGATCTGTGTGTGAACAACAAACCAATTAAGTCACTTTCATGGGCCATCGTTTTCCGTGGATTATACTGCCATCTTTCCCTCGATTGATTGATCTTGGATGGTCTAGTCCCATCCCATCCTTGTTGCACTGCTACCTAACCCAACTGCCGAGAATAATCAAATCACATACGTCGTCTTCCCTCGGAATTGAAGGCCACCGGCTCTCAAACTAAAGTCGACTAACATATCTCGTCCCTCACCTAACAATGCCTTGCTCAATCCGTTAGCTTCTTTCAGATCAAATCTTTTAATAATTACAATACTGGATAGTAGTGGTATTGTTTTATGCGCTTGTTTAGTCAGCTTCAGCCTTTAGTTAGGCTTCATTCTACAAGGAAAACCTTTATTTGAAACTGAAGCAGAAGTTGAGAGAATACCCACAGACAGAAAATAAAGTTGGCCATTTTCAGAGATGGACCAATTGGCACCGTAATACTCCCTCCGTTTCAAATTGTAGTTCACTTTGACTTTTTTGGTGTATGTATTTTGCTATGTACCGAGATAAATAATACGTCTAGATACATAATAAAATGAATGCACCAAAAAAGTTAAAGTGAACTATAATTTAGAATGGAAGAAGTAGTACATATACTTTGACGTATTATAGCAACATGATTATATATCAATATAAGCGACAAACTGTAATATTAAGAATGATTATGTCACAGCCAATAAAATCATCATCATCATGTGCAAAACTATATGTGCCGTCCATGCATACATACAGATGGAGAAGAGGAATAACAAGACACCAAGCTAGTCCTGCGTCGATGAATCAAGAACATGCACAAGCGAAGGAAACAATAAAGAAAGCACGCATATACAAATGATACAGTAAGTAGTACATCACGAAATTAAACGAGCAATCCAAATAAATAACCAGTGTAGTGTAGCTAGCTCTCTACCACCTTACGTACATGCCGGCCGTCAGATCGAATGAAAACGCTAGCTCATACCATCAAGAAGAATAATACTCCGTATAATATAATCCTGCAGCACTGTCTCTACCCTGGCACGATCAGGATGGTGCATAGTCGATCAGAAGAGGGCGAGCTTGACAAGCACGGCGGCGGCCACGGCGATGGCGGGGCCGGCCGCGAGGCGCACGGATGCGCTGTCCGGGGTGCCGGCCGGGGCGGGGGCGCTGGGGGTGGTGGTGGGTGTGCCAGGGGCAGGGGTGGTGGGGGGCGTCGAGGGGGAGGAGCCGGAGCCGACGGTGACAGCGAGCTTCATGCCGGCGCCGCAGTGGCCGGTGAAGCCGCAGATGTAGTAGTGGGTGCCGGAGGTGAGGGTGACGGTGGCCGGGCCGCTTTGGATGGTGTTGGCGGCGTTGGTGGTGGAGCAGCCGTCGTACCCGCTCTTGTCCACCTCCACCACGTCGTGTTGCCCGGTGGCGAAGTTGAACACTGCATATGGATGCATATATGAAATCAATTTCATTTTCATTCATTCACCATAACTATATATAATATACGTAACAAAAATTAGAAGAAAAAATAAAAGATGCATGGGATGGTGGTGATGGAGGACAGAGTGATATTTGGCGACAGAGGAGAGAGCACACGACGACGCACCTAGCTGGTCTCCAGCCGCGAAGGTCTTGCCACTGGCCCAGTTGTCGTAGTTGACGCTGCCAAGAGTCCACCCGCTACCGTCGCCGACGGTGAACGTGGCCGCCGAGGCCGCCGCGACGGAGCTCACAACGACGAGCAGCGCGATCAGAGCGGAACGGGACGCCATGGCTAAAGGTTACTTGGAGCGGCCAAGGATCGGAGCTCTGTTGCTTGCTTGTGGACGAAACGTACGGTCGAGTTAGCTAGGCAGCAGCTAGCACTTACGTAGTAGTTTTATCGATGTCGATATGAGATGAGATGAGATGATGACTGGCCCGGTTGCACAGCACGATGCCTCCCTTTTATAGAGCGTGAGCGAGCAATCAAGCACTATATTCATGGAATGGGAAGAAAGAAAGACGCGCGGCGGCGGCAGGTGCAGAGGAGGAGGAGGAGGACAGGGAGTCGTTGGTCCACGCTTGCATTGGCCGCTCCTTCCTTCCTTTGAATTGGTCGGGTTCCAACTGTTCCTAAACTTGTGTTCTCTGGTCTATCTTGTGTATAGTATAGTATAATCGCCGCATGCATGCATGCATATGCAGCCAGCAGAGCAGGTGTGTCGTGTCGTGTGCGTGAAAAATATAATAATTAATGCTTGGCGGGCGTTGAATTTGTCTGCACCACCGTACCTTACCACTCGTTCAAACATTATTTCTTGTCGATCGATTAATCTTCTTCATGTTATTATATACTATTAGTATTTCATTCCCATGCAAAAATTTAAGAATGGATTAATTCAGATGATCTCATGCTTGCTCCATATCCCTCCCATGAAATTGGGCATTGTTTGGAATTCGAATTGTATATATATGCTGTCGCCTGAGCTAGCAACTACCATCTGATTCTTGGTCCAATGCTATCTCCTCTCCACTTCTTCTTCCTGAAGCATTCGAATTGTATTTCTGAAGGAACCTGTCGCTATCTCCTCTCTACTTCTTCTTCCTTTCTCCGAATGCGCTGCGAATGGTTCGCTCCATCATGCATGTATGGTAGTAGGTGGGTCGTCGTCAATGATCGCTATCATGGCTAACGCTTTGCACGCATTTCCGGTCCGGCCGGCCATACATGAAGATCTATTCAACCAATTTGTTTACACGTACTGAGTCGTCACTAACTCCCTCTCTTTGGTAACAATTTTCTTTCTTTATTCCACTCGTTCTTGGTCCAATGCTTCTAGACGGATACAAGTATTAGCTAGATATATAGGCCTTTGTGCATTTTGTCAACACGCAGCACCGGGTTAATTGGACATACGGAAGACGCGTCGTCGATTAAACAAAGAAAAGATCCAGCAGCACACGACGATACAGTGGTTAGGCAAGCGACGCCAAAGCTTCAAGGCGTGATTATTTTTGTCAAAAGCCAATCGTGTAATTTCTGTTCAGCGACGTCCGTTTTCATCCCTGTCTATATTGGTACAGCATCTACGACCTCCTCTTACCAATTTCAGCCAAGAAGAAGCAATGCTGGCTGATCGATTCACCATTATTTTCGTCAAAAGCTACCAATGTTACAATTAGGCAATTTTTGTTCACCAACACCATTCAATCGTGTAATGTGTCGATGCACACCGTCATCTTTGAAGTTTGTTCAGTATCATTTTGGCACTAGATAAAATAACCGTCTATCCAACATTATGGGAGAGAAAGGGTGTAAAAAGTCTCTTTCGTCCTCCACTCTATCTATCTACTTCCACTGGCAGGCAAAGACGTCACCGTCGCTATTTGTATAGTCTAGCGGTTTGGCCCCTGAACGTCATCGAGAAACATGGTGACCTACCAAACTCATGCACATATGCCATCCAAGCCGCTCTACTTTCACATCATGTATGGACACCCATCGCTACTCCTCTCCCCCCACCAACAAATGCTATTCTCATCATTTTTGTTGCGAGCCGATGGTGCCTTCCCCTCCCTCCACTCTAGTCCACATCCATGGCCGCTCATCACTGCTCCCATTGCCACCATAGCCTTATGATGGTGCCTCCTCTCTCTCCTTTCCGTGTCCATGGTCACCCGATGAAGTCACGAAGCAGATGTTGTCCTTCTTCTCCTTCAAAGCCAGTGGCAGCAGAGGGACATTGGTGGGGCTAGCGGCACACATTGTTGAGCCAGGACCACACTGGGGAATCAACACACAGGTGGTGAGCAGGAGTAAACCTTGGGAAGGGTGCTAGAGTAAGCAGGGATGAGGGAGGGGTGAGGCAACCACTGATTACATTGCTGGGATGATGACGTGGTAATGAGGGGTGGATGGGGAGGCAATTGTGATTTAGTGGCACTAGAGAGGATGAAGAGGCAAATGAGGCGGCCTCCGCGTCAAGCTAGGGGGAGAGAGAAGGTTGGACTGGATCATGAGTAGAAAGACTATTGCTATAGGGCAATATGGTCTATTCACTACCCTTTCTTTTTGCTAGAGCGTGGAAATGAACGTTTAATGATTGTACTATCCAACAACAAAGAAACACAATTTCATAATAATATATATTAAGCAAACTTTAAAATTGGTGATGTACATCGACAATTACATGATTAAATAGTGTCCATTTGCCTTAGGCCAGAGAGTGTCATTGTGTTGTTTTCAAGACGGCCATGTTATGTAGAATAAAATAAAACTTTGAATGAAACTGTCCATCGAGAGTGAGAGTTTCATTGTATAGTTTTATAAACATTTAATTCGATGACTCGAAGAGAGTTGGTAATGGTGTCAAGAGAGTGTCATCCCCATGACACTCATTTCTTCTCTCTTTTTTTAAAAATCTTGCCACATCATCAATCATGCTTATGTGACAGCTTATTAAATATGAATGAAACTTTAATAAAACAACCATTGAGACTGGCCTTACAGTTACAATCGAGGCAAATAAAAGCTTCCCGGCTGACCGGAACTCCAAGAAGATAAACCGTTGATTTTGCCGTGGAGGGATAGACGTAACGTTATCGTGTCACAAACTAATCGATGTGTTTATATCTTCCAAATGGCGTGTTGCATTGGTGTGGTACAAAAGGATTGACCTAATCATATGCTAGCCATTGCCTAGTGTAGTCTAGTACTCTAGTAGCCGACGGCCATGTGTAGAATAACGGAGACACTTCTTTTTTTTTTTTCACCTAATGCATTGACCGAAAGGAGGAAGACGACGCCGTCTTGGCAACATCATAGGCGGTGGGTGTGCAGATAACCGTGCACAGCCTTTTGCCTCTGAGTTGGACTTGGAGTAGGTTAGGTATGAGTCGTCTGCTCGAATAACGCGAGCTGAATTATTTCAGGATCATGTAATAATTGAATATATAGATAAAAAGAACATTTCTCAATTGCGTACGGTATCATATAATTACAGATAATTAAGTGTCCTGTATTGGAATTTATAATATACATATATTGCAAGCATGTTCGCTGAGTTAACCAATAATTTAAGCCCTTAATTATTTCAATTAGCCGTCGTTGAAGCTTGGCATTGGAGCAACGTTTCTATTCGATCTGTGAAGCTGGAGCAAGCAAGCTATCAGACAATATTTTTATTTTCAACGATGCAGAAACATGATTGAAAATTCAGAGTTTCAGACGATTCTCCATTCATACATAGAGAATCCATGCGGTCCATTAGGTACAGTTCTGATTATGTAGTGCATGTGTCACCCATGACATCCGGCCTGTGTGATCGATCCAGTCATCCATGCATCGATTTCAAAATTGCTGTCCAGTCAATACCTAGTTTTGTAAATGGTAGCTGCCTAATGATATACTTTGCACAAATATTTGAAACTGGGTTGCTATTTAACACTACAATTTCTCACAAAATGACATCTTTTGATTGCATTGCAGTAAAAAAATGTATCTTTACATCGGGGTCAGGTCAACAGTTACCTCTAAAAAAACCCTATTTTAAAATATGGCCAGATAAAGTCAGTTGTCCTTAAATTCAGAGGTGGTCGACTTTAAGCAATAGACTTTGAAGTTAGGTCAATTTACAGGTGTGCAAATGATAGTTCCACTTTTGAAAATATATATGTTCTCAACAAGATCAATGCGAAAATGTTATCCTATTGTTATTAGCAATAACAGTGTGATGCAATGGTAAGGAAGGGTTTGAATCCTCGAAATACTAGAAAGGTCACATGCATGAGGAGGAGGAGGTTATGGGTTTGAATCATGGAATTTTTTTCATATATTTTGTGTGAAAAATATCGTGACTTGTGACGCCGTGGAAGTTTATTTTTATGGGTAGTTTGTAAAACCGCCCATGAAAGTACCTCATTTCCACAATTGGTAGCATAGTAATCAATTTCAAAACCGTCTATAAAAACTGATCATTTTGATCATTCCTTAAAATCGTCTGTGGTAGTGTGAAGGTTGGATGGTTGAGGTGGAAGGGTGTCGCTTAGAGTAGAAGAAAATATTTAGTTTAACGGTGGTGAGTGTCGGTTAGCCCATGCCAACGAGACAATGCATTGCCAAAAGGAGAAGAAGGCTTAATTAGCGGATGTAGGGAATGAAGGATGGTAGCAAACTTGAGAGATGGCAAAGGAGTAGAGGAGTGTGCTATATAACAAGACTAAGGGTCCTCTTTGAAATATAGCATCATTTTCTCTGTTTCTTATGTATTTTCTATAAAAATGAACCGATGTATGCAAAATTTTTACATGGTTCTCGTGTTTCAAAGGGGCCTAAAACATGCCTGTGGGTTGTATGCTAGTCATTTTCAATGAATAATCTAAAAAAGCTATTTTCAATGAACATGTTTAAAAAAAAGATGCATATGCTTTCGAGGACTAAGAAAATCAGAGTCAAACAAGACACGGAACCTACCCAACACATTTAAAGAGTACATTTACCGTGGCCACAGCGTGCTCTCACGGTGTCCACGACATCATTTTTACCGAGGCTCGTACGCGCGGTCCTCGCCAAATATATATTGGCGAACCAAACCCTAGCTCTCTAGTGTCTCCTCCCTCTCCGTCCTCTCTCTCATGGCGGTGACGGCTATGACAGGCACCTTGGCGCCTCCTCCCTCTCCCTCCTCAGTGGTGGTGGCGCGGTGAGGCCACCCAAGCGCGGTGGCACAGCGCCAAGGCGAGGCCGCCACGACCACAACGACGGCCGCAGGCACGGGCACACCTGCACGATGGCGCGGCGGCCCCTAGAGTGGCGGCGCAGCACCAAGGCGAGGCAGCAGGCGTGGGCAGCACCTGCGGCTCTCTAGCTCTCTCAGCTTGAGGCGCGGGCGGCTGTAACACCTCTGGTGTTATATTAACTAAAACATGCCATATCATCATATGCATTGCAAAGCATTCGTGTTTAAGTCAACCTTAATGTGCATTAACTAAAATAAGTTTATATTTCATAGGTTGATTGTGTTTCTGGAATGTTTTGTCACATAAAATAATAAAACCCTACTTTTGAATGTCATCGCAAATACTTGGTTTATATTCTATGTACTTGAGGTGTAAACCGTGTTTACACTAGTGTCAAGCATAGTGTATAAACCTAAGTTTAACCCTTAAAAAATTTGTTTCCATATTTGAAGTTGAATTTGGGTTTCAAAGCTTATTCCCAAGCCTTGCAATTCAAATTTAAATTCAAATTAGAAAGCTGTAAAGTGTTTTTCGAAAGTCAATTTGGTCAACCAAGGGTGTCATTGGGTCAATGACCTAAAAATGTCCTTGGATGATGTTTGTGATCACTAATGACTAACCAATTAAGTTAGAAACCAAATCGAGTTTGAATTCAATTTCAAAAACCCTTTATTCTAAATCCTAGTTTCACCCCCTTTTTTGTAATTCAAAATCTATAAATAATTTAGAGATACTCTAAAAAGATAGTTTGTAGATCTCGACAAGAGCTACAAAGTTGGTATATAAAGTTTTTCAAGTTTCGAAAAGAAATTTTAAATGAATTTAAAAATACAGTTTTTAAGCATTTGTCCCCTTTTGATTTTAAAACCATAATTTAAAAATTATACATAATTTGGGACAACATTGTATATGAAAAAGGTTGGGTTTGAAAATTTGAGAATTTCATAGATTTGAATATTTTCAAGTTTTATTGAAAAATAAAAAGTAATTTCAAATGTTTGTTTCTAGGGTTTTATTTCCCTTTTAAATTTGAATTCATATTTCAAAATCTAGACAGAATTTGAGGATGCCAGTTAAAGGAAAAGTGTAGCTCTTGAAAAGTTATACAAATGATATTTTTGGAGATTTTCAAGTTCCTATATAAATTTTGGAGTAATTTGTAATTTCAAACAGGTGGAAATTCTGTAATTATCTGGAACAGCGCCGACACCTATGAACGGCCGCCATGGCCGGCTTCTCAAGCCGCGCCACCGTCCACCATTGCCATACCGCACTGTCGCAGCCGCCAACTCGCCCTGGACGCTCGAAGCCTCCTCACCGCGTGTCGCCCTCCCTTTTCTCGAGCCCTGGCTATAAATAGACGCGCCGTGGCCGACTTCTTCTTCTTCTTCGTTCTGCCGCCGTCGCCGACGACTTCGCTCTGCCGCCCAAATTCGCCACCGTCACTCCATCTCTACTCGCTTGCTCCTGCCCAAAGCTCCACCTTGACCTGACGTTTCTTCTGAGCCAGTCAGTGTTCGCTCTTGCTGCCCGAGTCGCCCGCGCGCCGTCGTCTTCTTTGCGGCCGATCGCCGAGCCGCCGCGAGCTTTTTCGCCGTCGACCGTCGCCAAGGTTGAAAATATATTCTCTTTAACCCCGCTATCGTGTTCTCCATGCTATCCTGCCCCTCATACGCATCTTGGCCGGCTTGATGGTCCACAGGAACTCCGGTGACGCTGTCCTTGCCATCGGAGCGCCGCCGTCGCCATCACCACCGCCGTCCGCAGCTCGACTCAAACACTCCGGGCCTTCATCAACGTGCGCATCAGCACCATGGTGAGCTCCTGCATCTGTCTGTGCCTTCAATTTCATCTTTACCACGTGGTAGTCGCGGGCCACCGTAGCTCGCCGCCGGTGCAGTTTTGCCAGCGCCGCCGCGCGCGTAGCCGTCGTGGCTGAAGTTCCAGTTGGGCCTCATCTTGTTGTCAAACGAGTTTGTCTGAATACCTTGCGCATGCTCGTGACCTTGCCATCGCCGAAAATCGCTCCAGTGAGCATCACCGCCGTGCCTAAGCTCCGCCGCGCCGCCATGGCCGCCGGCGTGGGTGCCGCCGTCGCCCCGCCGCGCCATTAGCTACCTCAATCGACTCGCCGTGTCGAGTTGAGCCCGTAGGGACAAACCTCATCGCCGGAAACCTCGCCGTCGGCGAGAAATCGCTGGTCAATCGCCGCGCCGCCGTCGGTCAGCGCGGGGACACTGTTCCATTTTTTCTTTTTTCTATTTTCAGAAAATGATTTAAATGCTATTTTCTTCCATAATTCATAGTAATTCATGTATAGCTTCAAAAATTCTAAAAATTTTTGTGTATGCTCTTCATGATGTCCTCTTCCTAGAAAAAATATGAAATGCTAAATTTGAGTACTTTTATATATATGTTAAAATTAGCCCTTTTAATTGAAAAATGCACCTTCAATGATTTTTAATCAATAAAATAATTGGCTTTTAATGATGAGATTCATTTTTCCATCTAATTAGGCCAAGAGATTTTCATAATAAAATTTGAGGCTCAATTTGATAACTTTAATTTTATGCCTTTATTTTATGTCTCTAAGTAATTAATTAATCCCTTTAATTAAGTTTAATCATTATAGGATTTGTTTGACTTTGGGATTGATTGATGACCTTAGGTCATTAACCTTAATGACCTTTGGTACTTTAATTAATTGTTTGCGCTTATCTTAATCATGTCATTAGGGCTTAATCAACGTTATTTTATGTGCTTAATTAATTTATTAAATGGCGTAGTTAACCCTAATGAGCTTGATAAGCGAAGTTTTGTTCGCTTGTAACTTTATCGTGAAGGAAAGTTATACTCAAGCCCTTAATCTGATCATGCATCCATCGAGCATCATGTTTACTATTCCATCATGTTGAAGCATATTATTCATCGAATAGTTTTCGTTAACGGAGCGTTAACATTGTCGCACCAGATCCCAAGGACGAGCAGATTCAGGAATCAGGAGTTGATCCGGAGCTCGAGACCGTCTACCCCGAATACCAAGGCAAGCCCTGGATGCATTTAAACCCTATTCTATTTATAAAAGTTTTATCGCTTCAGCTATGATATGTTGCATTAAGTAAGAGGAGTTAAGTGAAAACCCACCAATTACATTACCTGTCTTATTTCCTTATTCCTTGTCACCTGCTTTGGAAGATAAGTAGTAACGCTTAACCCTGCTTAGTTAGTTAAGTGTTCAAAAGTAAAAGAATGAAAAAGATGAGATTGGTTTTACTTGTTGGAATTTTGGTGATAGTTAATAAATCGAGTCCGGACAGCTAACTTGCACTAGGAATGGAGTCCCTCTGTAGTGTTTTCATCTATTGATGCCCTAGGTCCCGTCCGTTGGTGAACTGGTGATATCGAGAAATTAGAAATCCACATGCCTGAAGTGGTATACATTGGGCCAGAGTCCCCACGCATATCCTGGAGTGACATATAGTGGGCCAGAGTCCCCACATATGTCATAGTGTGTTATACTGTGGGTTTAAGTTCCCATGTATATCGGTACACGGGGCAGAAGAGCTCAGGTGTATCATGTGGTGATATATGGCTGCGGTTGTTATCCCGGTATATCTGTGATCTAGTATGCATCAGAGTTAAAGTCTCCGGTATCCCAGTGATCTAGGTCCCAGCTGGGTATGAAAATGGATTCGAATCACCGTTGCTTCTCGGAGAAGAAGACTCGATCGGTGTTCATCATCGTAGTAACAACTTGAACAGTGACTAAGGTTTAATAATGGTGTTGGTTGGTAATTGGAGCTAGATCAAGGCAAACTTTACTTTCTGTTAAGCTTTTTCGCAAAATTTCTTATCTCTTACAGGCCTTACCTTGTCCCTCTAGCCCGCATTTCTTGATTCTCCACCCCTTTTTTTCGTCGGGTCAGTCTTGTTGAGTACTTTTGTACTCAGGGTTTGTTGAACCCTTGTTGCAGATGAGCCTCATGGGCAGGAGTGCTTTGCATCCTGCTGCATGACAGTCGTCGAGGAAAGTGACGACGAGTAAGATGTTTAGCTCTTGGGCAGAGCTTATCGTTTGGTATTGTAATAAAGTTATCTACCGCTACTCCACTACTATTATGGTTTGTACAATTTAAACTTATGGTTGTAAATATTTGAAACTCAAAGGTTTGTAAACTTATGTTGTTGTAAGTCTTCCGCTATTTTACTCCGATGTATATTATTTATATCAAACTGTAGTAATACTGCAATGCCTCTTTATAACGATTGATCTTGCTCGGAGAATCGTGGATGATTCGGGATTTACCCGACAGACTTTTTGAGTCGTATGGAACACAGTCATGGTTATTTGGAGTCTGTTTAGACAATAATCATGCGTATGGGCCATATGATTTAGGAGGTTCTGCCACAGCGGTGGCGCGGCGCCTAATAGATAGGCCTTCCCCAGCACGGCAGTGTGGCAGCGCGGGGCGAGCGTGTCCCGGCGCAGCGGTACGGCGGCGCGGGTAGGCCTAGGAGAGTCCCTAGCACGTGGTTACTCCGTCATGAGCAGACGTTGAAGGTGACCTCCCTTCCTGCTCCTCCTATCTCTCCCTCACTGGTTCTCCGCTCGATTTGTGCTTGTTGCCTTCTTTACTATGTCGATCTGGGGCCTCCATGGCTAGATCCGGTTGGTCCATGGCCAGATCAGTCCTCCTGTGCTTGTGGCCGCCGTCTTGGGTGAAAAGCCTCCTGTGCCCTATGGCTGAGCCCAAAGGTGGCCACTCACCGGTCAGTCGAGGCGAGCTAGGCCATGGTGATGCCCTCAAGGTAGACCGGTTTGTATGTCATAACCGCTTCTTTTCTTCCTTTCGTCGGTGTCGCATCCTCACCTTGCAGCACCTCGTCCTTGACTTGCATCTCTTTTTTGTTCTTTGATTTCTATTGATTGTTCAGTGTCGTTCTCTGTTCTTCTTGCCTGCTGGTTTGCATCATCTAGATCTGAGATGTCTTATGCCAGCATGCACACCATCGATGTTGTGCTAGATTGTTGGGTCGCCCCCTTGGTACACAGCAGTTTCCTGCCCCTCCGTGGGTGCCTGCTTGCCACCTGCTACCTGCTTGAGAAAATGACTAAACGGATACATGTTAGATCATTTTATACTTGCAAAGCCTTTCACTTGGTATTCTAACACAAAGAAAATAAACTAACAGATATAGAGAAAACTTAATTATCTAGGATTAAATGTGGCAAGTATTGAAGCAATGGCATACTACTAAGGTACCGGTATTTAGGATCTTGATAAGAATTTTGTCCTATGAGAAATGCCATTTAAGTGGACGTTCAGTTCAAGTCAAACTTTCGTTTTTCATATGTATGTCACAGTTCATTAACATTTTTGCTTCATAATTATATTTATAGCCAAGAAATCTACTCCCTCTGTTCCAAATTGTAGTTCGTTTTGACTTTTTTGGTGCATGCATTTTGCTATGTACCTAGATAAATAATATGTCTAGATACATAATAAAATGCATGCACCGAAAAAGTCAAAGGGAAGTACAATTTGGAACGGAGGGAGTAACGTCCAATTCATGGATTGTTGTCATTTTTTTTGGTTTATATATGAGAACTAAGAACAATTTATGAATTGGCTTTTATAGAACGCTTCTATTTCAATGTCAAGGAGGGCTACAATAAGGTAACCTGAACATTGTCACTTTCGTGGGAATCTAAAATCCAATGATGCAATTGTTCCTATCCATCTCTTTTTTCTTGCAGGATTGAAACATCCAGAACTAAGGTTCTGGTGTGCGCAAATCACCATACTCGAAATACGTTCTCATCCATTTTTGGTTGCTATCCACAGATGCATTGTTGCATCATGCACAGATGTTTATTAGCAGTTTAGAAAACATATATAATATAAGGATTCATGGGCTGATCTCTCTCCTATTTCAAGTATGAAATGAAATGGTTCAGTCCAGTATAATTTTCCACATGTCATAGAAATTTTGATGTGATGCAACCCTTCAGTATTGCCATTTAGTGTTTCAGGACATGAGAAAGTAGCTTCAGGAGTGAATTTTTTTCTTGCTTTCCTATCTGAGACAGGTCAAATATTTATACATATGATATTATTTTAAATCCAACTTTCCAGCCAATAATGGATTGTTTTACTACTCTTTGAAGGGATACATATTTGTAATGGATCGTGAAACCATATATTTGGAGTTGTGTTGAAAGTTGGTCCTTCCTCTATAGTGCAAGGGGAATGCAGATGAAGCCATTGCTTCTTTGCATGATGCCATTTTTTTACTGAGAAGTGAAATGCTAGCATAAAACAGTTTATCTTATTCCATTGCTCAGGTCCTCTGAGAACATCATAGACATCCTGCAAATTTATATAGCAATGCTTCTTTGCATAACAATAGTTACCTGACAATGTGTGAGTTGTTTGGTGTGAACTTGATGCTTCTGTGCACCTTTGATTACATTTGTGCGGGAGTTGCTCATGAGACATCTTTAGTTAATCGCAGTTCTGTTTAGTTAATTTCAGTTCTAAATCTGGGACTACTGTATCTGAATTTGAGTCTATTTTAGAACCTGAGACTATGATAATTAACTGTAACTTTGATCACTTGCATGCGGTGTGAATCTACAAAGATGTTGCTTGTGATCTCACAGGTTTGAATGCTTAGTGTGTGAACCTGGTGGTTGTGTGAAGCTTCCTTGACATGTAAAGCCTTGTTAAGTATATATAGGAATCAGTCACATAGTTTACATGGCGTATTGGATCTCAACTCTTGCACATATTAGCTATTCCAGCTTGTCTTTGAAATAATGAAATGAAATTCTCAACTGAGAGTTAGTTTTATTAAATTAAAATGTTAACAGGCACAGCTAAATAGTTCTTACTCATGGTTTGGTCATTCCACTGCAAGTTGTGGTAGTTTAATGTTACTTCCATCAGTCTGTACTTCTATAGATCTTTTAGACTCCCATTTCAAAATTTTTTTGAAATTCAATAAATTCTATGTTTTTATTTTTTATGGATGCAGCTTTTGTTATTGGTTAATTTTATTTCCTCGGCTCTTTGCTTTGTATCAGCTACCATATAGCATGTCTGGAGTTAACTGTCTGCTCCCTTTGTTGCATATTTGTAGCCCTGTCAATAGAGACAGAAGAGATGGGGATCCATGCGGTCAAGGTGTCGGTAGGGATGGTGAAACAGAGCTAGAGGAACAACGTCATCATCTACGTACTATCTCCAATAATGTCTGAACAAATAATATAGAGTGCAGACATTATTTATCCAATTCTAATATAGTGCATATATATTGACTTGATTACCTTTGTCAGCTACCTACCGTGCACAAGTTTCTCAATTTGTTGAATCTTTGCAGGTAGCATGAGACAATAACAGAGCGATGAATTCCCATTAGGAAACCTATCATCTTTCCTTATGCCAAAAAAGTGCTAAAATTAAAGGTCCTAAAAGTGAACCCAAGGAACAAGATACATTGGCTAAAGAAGAACTGATTGACCACTCTGAAAGCATCTAGGCCCCTTAATGTGGTTTCGATGATTGATGACAA